>JAJOOS010003301.1:0-21340 GCA_029582725.1 Solanum chiquidenum | reverse complement strand
CACAAGTTTTATTCTTTAGATTCTGATTTGCCAGCAGCCGGCCACAAGCAGAACAAGGCAGGAATCTTGCAGTTATGGTGGAGCTGCAAACAAAATTTACCCGTAAAAGCAAAATAATTGCAAACATATATTCCTTTACATTCATATTCCACTAAATAATTACACTATATACCTTCTAACTAATTTCGTTTAACTGATACTAAATCAGTATCATATATTATATTGATGTCATTAAAATTGATAATTTCGCTTAATTGATACTAAATCACTAGATATATACAATATTGGTATTATTAAAGTTTCTTATTCAGAAATTACTCGTAAGTAAATGATACTATAAAAATATATAATATATACTCGTATAGGTATAATTAACTAATGGGTAATTTTTGAACAAGAAACGTTAATGATATCATAATGTGTGTGTGTGTGTATATATATATATATATATATATATATATTAACTAATGAGTAATTTCTAGACAAAAAATCTTAATGATACTACAACAATATACATATACTCTTATAGTATCATTGACTAATGAGTAATTTCTGAACAAGAAACCTTAATGATACCACAACAATATACATATACTTTTACAGTATCATTTATTAATGAGTAATTTCTGAACAAGAAACCTTAATGATACCAAAATAATATATATGATACTTATCAGGTAAGCGAAAAATATCAGCCTTAATGAATTGGGGGGGGGATATGGGCTGTAATTATTATTGTTTTGAGAGAGTAGATATTTCTTAAATTACTTTGGATTGGGACATGTAATTATTTTGAGTTGTATGACCCATTTATGTAGTTTCCTCCAAAGAATTTGTACCTCAATGATGTAGCAAAAGGACAAAAGGATAGAATGCTAGATATATTTGTAAGTTATCATACCAATAATAGAGGAATAATAGATGACACAACTAGGGTCGACTCAATAAGAGCGGGGCCTAAAAGCCAAACTTTAGAGAGTGGCCCTAATATTTTTTTTTTTTTTTAAAAAAGATCAGTATATATACTTTTATTTAATCTAGCTCTTTTAAAAAGTTAAGTCATTAATTACTATTTTGTAATTGATTTATTTTAATAATTCTTTTTTTTTCAATTGATAATATAGGTAATTGATTAACGTTTCAAGCACACCTCATCCAATTCTAGGTGACAACAATCGTAAATCAGTATAAGATCCAACTAAATGAGTTGGGGTCGAATTTCACAGGGAGCGGTACGTGTTTTAAATTCAAATAAGAAGTGTAAACATGGTCTAATCAGCCACAGGAATAAAAGTTATCGAAAAAAGACATTAATTAAATAAAAGGGTTGACATAAATGTCAAATGGGGGATTTTGGTTTGTAATTATCAGCTACAAGCAGTCACAAACAATTTGAAATAACAATAGGGAGAAGAATTCTCGGAATGTGATCGATTATAGGCAAATATAGGCATATGGGTAATTGCAACTACTAGTAAATAGCTAAATATCAGTGAATAGTCTAGACTATAAGGGAGATAGTTTTCTCTCGAACAACTACCCCGAATCAGGTGATTTATTTCGAACATCAACAACCATGACATTAAAGGACAAGCCACACCTTAATTCATTCACTCTTTTGAGCTAAATGTGTGGGATTAGGTTTAGGATTAACTCTCTTGAGCTGAACCCAGGTCAACCTAATACCCACAAATCATCAATCAATAATCTTAGTTCGAAAACCTCTCTTTCAAGCAGGAAAAGAACACAAATATAGAACTGCATTTGCAACTACAATTCTTAAATTAAACCATAATTAATGATTAAACTCACTTCAAAGTAGCATTTAAACTAGTAATTAACAATATCCATAAACTAATTTAGCCCATAATCACATGATCACACCCCAAGAGTTGGGGTTTTAGCCAAACATCATAAAAGGTAAAAACCGTTACCAAATCACTTATCCATCAACTGGGTAAGAGTGATTTAGTCTTTACAATGCTCAATTTGCAGAATATTCGAAACCCACTTCCAAAATTTCCAAATTGAATCTCTAAGGTTCTTCAAAAATTAAGAAAAACTCGAGAGAAAACTATTCTGAATGTTCCAAAATAAAAGATAGATAGATAGATTGATCCTAAATGTCCAAAATCTAATTTATAGTCGCCAAAAATAAGCCATGAAGGACCACTCGGTGAAGTAAGTCGGGCTCGCCGAACCACTCGATGAGCCGCCCTTTGACCTCTTCCATCGCCTTTTCGCCTTGGCATTCAGCATCATCAAGGTTTGTAACTTTGGGCGATCTATCTTGGCTTCGCAAAACTACTCGGTGATCCGCTGACTGATCCTTTTCACCGCCGACGTGGTTCTTTCCTTTAGGGCTTGACACACTAGAACTTTAGGCGGTCAGATAGCCACTTGGCGAATCACCAGGCTTTCCTTTCTTCATTTCTTCAGTTTGTTTTGTTCTTTTTTTCTGTCAGTGTCCTTGCTTTGTTCCTCAGTCCGTATACCTGAAAACCAAGGATTTAACATCAATTTATGGCACAAATTAAGCATTTGAGGATACTAAATCTATATAAACAAAGCCCCAAATGAGTCCAAATCTCGGACTCATCAACACCCCCAACTTAAACTTTTGCTTGTCCTCAAGTAAAACTCAAGTTCAAGAGTTCAAAAAGGATGTCTCAAACAGTGTTACAAAAGACTCAACAAGAATGCACAAAACGAGACTCAACTTACTCATGCAATGATCAATTGTGCACTCAAAGATTCAAATTGTGACTCACCATTATCAAAGATGCTCAAGTTCACAATACTTTCTCCAAATGCAAGTTCAATCTCAACAAAGGTACTCAAATGCCCTTACAACAAAGATGATTCCCTATTCACACAAAGTTCTTCAACAATTTATAGTTCCGGAATCGCACACAACTCTCACACTCACAAAGATGAACACATGCATGACTTCACCTATAGGTTTACCCTTATTTTCCAATCAATATTTGTTCATCTTAGTCAAGATCACAAAGGTCTTTTCAAGGCTTGTAACGGGGTTGAGTGTAAAGGTATGGTCATTTAAGCTCAGTGGTTGCTACCCTCATGAAATGTGGTTTGAACATCACTTTCTTCCTTTTCTTCAACATTTTGATTGTGCTCATAATTCATCCCATTATTCACTTTCAAATGGATTACCGGATACCCCATTTCTTTTGCAATTTCGCTACTTTATTTCACAACCTTTTTTATTCTTTTTCTTTTTCTTTTCTTCTCTTTTTTTTATATGGAGGGGTTTCATCTTTTTCAAAACCATTGCTCAAAGGGGAATTTTTCACACTTCTTGATTTACCTTCTCTTTTCACCACACCCCCAACTTAGGCTTTTGGCCTAAGTTGACTATTCAAACAAACCACACTTCATGAGAGTTATGGGTGAATGGATAAAGAGGGATCACAATTGTTCAATTTTCTTCCAAGAAAAGGATAAGGCTCAAAGGAGTTCAAGCAAGGTTCACACCATCTCACAAGGTGCCATAAAAAGAGGTATAATGTCAATTTGTTTCACTCATCAAAATTGTTGCCTAAGATCATTTCAAAAGTTTGCATCACTTATTCAACTGGACCAACTGAGCAAATTCTAGGTGTCATCACACAATGTTCAAAGTAAGCTCATCACACAAGACATTTGCACCATTATCAAACGAGACTCATTCGATCTAGTGTGCAATGTTCATCACAAAAGACTTCATTCGATAACCGGCTAGTCACAACGAGATGCAAAAAGTCCATACATTGTCTATACAACTTTATTTGGCCTCATCATAGCCGCACATTTATTTCGTTCAATTAATATCACTACTCAAGTCATCGGTATTGATCATAACTGATACTCAAATTTGCACAACAACAACCACAATCATACAAAAAAGAGGTGGCACAAAATTTTCAAAATAGGTCAAAAACCATTTCCATTCAAAACAAGGAGCCACAAGCTCAAATATCCACAAGACAAGATCAAAACTATCAAAACACAATTTTAGATCACAAAGCCCAATATTCACAAAATGTAATCACAAGAGCTAGGTATGGAAATACCTCACCCCACCCACAAAAGAAAAGTAATTGTCCTAAAATGCAACTAAAAACAACCAAAGTCAATAAAAACAACAGAGAAGGAGGTAAAGAATGATCATGTCTACTCAGCTGCTCCATCTGTCGGGGAATCAGTGTCTGGGGTCACACTCAGGGCTTGGGCATCAGTGCCCGGTGTAATATCAACACTGGCTCCACTAGAGCCTGTTATGGAAGTCTCTCTCAACAAAGTTTGAACAGTTGAATGTACCATAACCTCCTCAACCTCCGGCAGGCCCTCATATGTGGTCTCCTTTTAGACGTCGAGCTTCTCATCATCAGTCTCAGCCCCAGACTCTGCAGCCACATCATTAGCTCAAACCTCATCTCCGGTGGTAGACGGAGGCACATCAGAATAAGCTGGCATATCCGCGTCCAGGTCATGAGGGATCTCCACGGTCCTAAAAAATCATCGACATATCTGTGGACTTCAGCTGGTCCACATCTTTTCTCAACTCTACAATCGTGGCCTTCACGAACGTTACTTCATAAGTGGCTCCCTGACCTCTCTCAAGCACCTTTATCCTTGCCGCGAGGGCGTCAATAGACTCTCTAAGAGGTGTCATAGTAGTGGTGAGAGCTTTCTCATTCATCCAAGGGATTGTAGCCTCTAGCTTGGAGGCACACACATCATTAGAATGGACTAGATGCCCTATCCATAATGGCATGGCCTGGGTGAGTGGAGGTTGAGATGCAGCAAAACTAGCAGCAGACCTAGGAGGCAGGGGAGCGGTAGAAGAACTCGGAGTCATAGAAGGGGCAGAGCTAGAAATATCTGAAGGCCCAGATACCGGAGTAGGCAATACTGCCTCTGCAGGTAGTGTCTCAATGTCAACAGTCAGGTATGTATCCACAGGGGCTGCCCTCTTTCTCTCAGCCTCATCCTTCAAGTACTCTCCCTCAATACGTCGGATGTTGGTAGAGGCGGTGGGAATCACTTCCACGTCCTTCTTCTCATCACGTGGCACCCGGGATCATCTACACAATTTGGTGATCAACACCGAGAATGGGAGACATGTTTGGCGCTGCTTGGCCCTCATGGACATCTCTTGTCTAATGATCATACCTAAATTGAGGCTCTTCCCAGCAATAATAAAGCCAATACAGGCTGCCTTCGTGTGGCGGAGGATAGACTCATTCTGGGACGATATGATTGTGTGCTACTGATGAAGCCGAACCAGTACCTCGCTGCCACATTGAGGTCTTTCTTCTCGATTGGTACTCCAGCCTCTATCCACCTAGGGGTGCTGTCAGACAAAAGAGGGGCAAACCAGCTTTTCAT
The DNA here is from genome assembly GCA_029582725.1 of Solanum chiquidenum. Taxonomy (NCBI): domain Eukaryota; kingdom Viridiplantae; phylum Streptophyta; class Magnoliopsida; order Solanales; family Solanaceae; genus Solanum; species Solanum chiquidenum. Next base: position 15,946 of record JAJOOS010003301.1, on the reverse strand, counting down.
GTCCTTCAATGAAGTTCTCTTGATCATACTCTGGTAGTCATCTGTAATATTCTTAGTGCACTCCAGTACTGCATTGATATCATCACTATCACACTTCACTTCTTACCCTGACAACCATATAGTCTACTGGATTGAAGGTAGCAACCTTCCTCTTTCCTTGTGGTACCAGAGCTCCATAGGCAGTGTAAAACTCCCAGACCCAATTAGGAATGTAAGAGCCACAGGGTTTAGTAAAAATATGGAATTAGTGGGATTTCAAGGTGCTCCAGATCTCCGGATATCTGTCCACCACACCATCTGTGGACAATCTCTTCTCCTCGATGATAGTCCTCAGTCCCTCGGCCTTTAGTTTGTTGAGAGACCGGGGAGGAGGACCTTGTGCAGGTGGTGCTGGGACCACAACCTGATCTAGAACAGGAGGATGGGGAGTGGTCTGAGGCACTCGGATCCTACACGGATCATGCATCCTCTTGGAGCGCATTTTAGCTCTCCGGGACAATAGCAACTGATCATCCTCAGGCTCAGAGATGACACCCTGAGGATCCTGGTGTTCTCCCTCACTTTCAGAAGTGGTGAGGTGAGTCGCGTAGACTCCCTCACTGTTGGAGTTGACCTCTGGTGATGCAGTTGTGGGTGCCTTGCCCTTGAATTTGTCTTTCCCAGCAGTGGTAGGTAGTTTAGTCGCCTTTGCTTTGGATACCGCCACATCTTCATTGATGACGATTCTCTTTGCCAGTTTACGGGGCGACATGTCTCGTCCTGGTACTTTGGGTCTAGCCATATCTGCAAACACATAAAAAAGAGTTAGAAATAGTTCAAAAAAATTTGCAGAAAGACTCGTTGAACCAGTCGTGGAGTCGCTGAGTCAATTTGACGAGCCAGATCAGGCTCGCCGAAAGGACTAAGCTAAAAAAATTCTAGAAATCAAGCAAGTCGGTGATATTCAAGACCCTTCGGCGGATCGCCGACACTACTCGGCGAGCTCAGACTAGCCAGCCAAAATTCACAGTGTGTTTTAGGGGTTAGGGGGACAAAAAAGGCGATCAAGGGACCTTTCGGTGAGTCATCGAGTGAACTTGGTGAGCTAAGGCTTCCCGTCGAAAGTTACAGACTCCAAATAGCTAATTCAAGAAATGAAAGGCGATCAAAGGGGGACGTCGGCAAACTGCCGAACCGTTCGGCGAGCTCGACCCTGCTCGCCAAACTGCCCAATATGCCAAATTCCAACTTCGTATCCCAAAATCAGCCTCGCAACCCCCAAAATCGAAATCAAAATCAAACTCACACACAATACAATTCACGCAAGACCCACAAGACCCATGCCTCCTGGGTACTCAGAATTCCACCAATTTGGCCAAAATTGGCCATTTGACGTCTTTTGCCCTTAAGAATGACGTCACCCGCTCTATCATTGGGCAAATTACATCATTTGACTCAATTAGGGATTAATCAGACTTCACTTAACTAGACCCAACATAAAATCACCGCAACTCAATAATTTAAAGTCGATTTTAACTCATTAAACATGGGACTCATCATTTTAAGCAATTAGGCACAATTTCGAAATACAAAATGGGTAATCCAACATATCAAATACGATTCACCACAGGCCCAACACACATCATCACAAAATTATCAAAGGCATTCAAGTTCAACTACTAATCTAGAGTTTGGGGTTTGGAAAACCAACGTATTGCTGAATTTAGAATTTGATATGCTAGGCGGCAATGTAATCCAAATCCAAGCACGAGACTAAGAACAAACAACGACTAAAAATGGAAAGTATTGAAGATTTAAAGTGTGGGTGAGAGTGTACGAGGCTAGAAATAGGGGAATATGAAAGATTTTGAAAATTTAAACTGTTTGGCCTTTTAAAACCTTTCAGTTCGCGGCCATATCGGAGGTGTTAGTCGACCACTCCTAACCACTTGGCGATGCGCCGTGTGGTAACTTACCTCGCCGAGTTTTATAGGACCTCGAGTCAATTTGTGGGTCCAAACGGTGGACTAAATTGGGCTTGCCGACCTATTCGGCGAGTCATCGAGTCGGCCATTGGTTCATCGAGATTTACAGACTTTCACTTTAGATTTTTATGGGTCCAACGGCGGTCCAAGTTGGGCTCGCCGACCTCTTCGGCGAGTAACCGACTGGACTCATGGCTCGCTAACCTGCACATTCCACTTTTCAACCTGCACAATCAACACCCATTATTCAAAATCAAACACAAAGCATTAAAAACTTGGGTTGCCTACCAAGAAGAGCCTTAGCTAACATCGTGGTACGATGCAAGTACCCAATCAAGCTTCATTCTTGGGGTTTGCCATAGTATCACTAGGCAACCCCCCCTGTTGTCTCGGGTTTAGAAGAGATGAAATCTGACCTATTTGGGTCTCCAACTGCTTAATTGAGACTGAGTGAGAAGCCACCATCTGGTTGAGAGTGGATACATCATCCTTCATTTTCTTCAACACTGTATCAGACCCTTCAACCTTGTTAAGAATACGTGAGAGCATATCTTCCGTACGGCCACCCTCAGAATCTTTGGGCTTTTGACTCTCATTGGGAGGAACATACCTATCCTTTTCCCCCTCTCTTTCCTTTAAAGTGGCGTTACGATCACGTCAATCTCTATCACGGTCTCTCCAGCCCTCATCTCTATTCCAAACTTGATTTCCACTCGGCCTTGGGTAGTTAGCACGATAACCTCCTCCTTAGTTGGCTAGGAAGTTCACTTCCTCATTGTACAATGCTTTAAATTTGGCTTCATCGGGATTTACACCACCAACACCCACAATATTAACACTCCTTGTACCAGTACCCATGGCGTTTGTTGCCAAGATGTCAAGCTGGGTCATTATCTTTGCCATGTTTTGGACTCTCTCTTGGTCTTTTTCGATCTGCTCTTTTGTCATTTTATAATTAAGAGGAGATACTTGGTCCTCACGAGTGTACCATGCCCGGTTAATCTTGGTCATGCAATCAAGGAGTTGAGAGATTTTATACGCTCAAATTACACCTCCCTAAAGAAGTATAAGCGATCGTTATCAAGTAAAGAACCAAACTTGGAGGTTGGGGTCAATCCCACGAGGAATATGATTTAGACTTAAACTTAACTTACAATTATATTCTTTTAGTCAACGTACTTCCAAAATAAGTAATTAAAGGGGGGGGGATTTGTGAAACAAATTCTAGAAATTATGTGAACAATCAGTGAACAAGGTTCAAACTTTAGTTGTTATCAAGATGAGAGAGAATCTAGGGTGTACGTGTTCCCCATAAGCTCATAACGCGGTAATCCTAGTAATAGTAATTCTTTGGTAGTGTATTACATGTAAAGTGATAAGTTAGGTATCTCTATTTCCTTGGTCCGGCAACTAGAGAATTTCACCCCGCACCTTGGTTTGGCTACGTATGTATAATTTACTAACCCTTACCTTTACCTCATATTAGACATCACATCGATGTATGGCTTAGTTTTCACCCTCGCACCAATTGACATTAGACTATTAGATAGTATCACACTAAATCTATGTTAATAATTCTTTTCTTATTAACTACCTTCTTGGTCCGGTAAGTAGCAACAAGGTGAGTTCTAACGTTTGCAAACACTAAAAAGACTTCTAAACGAAAGAATTATCAATGCATGCAATAACACTATTCAAGAATTTCTTAGTTACTATTCATACTTTGTTAATCGCTCATGATTCCCACAACCCTAGTTGTGGATTTAATTACCCATAGTAGCAAGAACACAATTCATATTTTTAGATGAACAAATCATGAACTTACATAATGAGAAGAATAAACCCAGAATCTCAACTTGAATTTCAAAGTCAAAATCTTCAAAACAAACTTAGGAAATCAAGAATTGCTAAAATTGCAAGTTAATCTCCAAAGCCGAAAACTAGAATAAAAGTAATGAAGTCTAACCCCAAAAAACGAGGTTTACATGCCCTATATATAGAAAAAACAAGTCCCAACTAAAAAGAAAACGAAATAAGGAAATAATATTTCAGGACGCGGTTTCAATCTATGACACTGACCTACGGACCGTGGATTGACCTATGGTCCGTAGGTCCCTTCCGTGGTTCAGGACTTAGGCAAATTTTCCAACTTCACAAATCTTCATATCTGACGCAATCGACAGATCAATAGTACAGATCCACGGTTCGTGAATCCTCCTACGTAGCTCCATACATAGAATCTTCAAAATCAGGTACTAGAACCCCCTCTCTGAATCATTTGACGGACTTGCAGGACGACCCGAAGGTCGACCTACAGTCCGTCGTTTGCAATCGTGGTTCCACACTTGGTCAAGAATCCCCTGATTTTCCTTCAGCCTTGCCTGCTCATTTACGTCTACCATCTACGGGGAGTGACTGGACCTATGGTCCGTAGTTCACGTTCGTAGATGCCCTTTTCTGCACATTCTTCAGATGTGTCTCTCAACTTCCACGTCCGAACTTATTTCCTGCAAACATGATAAAAATACATTAATACCAATACAAAATGGCCCTAGACACACACAACTCTTAAGTGAAATGTATTAAAAATACCGTAAACTCACGGTATATCAACACCCTCAACTTAAATTCGTTGTTTGTCCTCAAGCGACGCACTAAGACTTTAAACAACACTTGTATAGAAGCAAGCATTCAAGATCAAGCAATCACATGGCTCTCTATCCCGACTCTCTTTTTGAGTGCAAATATTTTCTCTTAGACTCAACAAGCTGACTTGTGCGGATCAAAATATGACAAAGATCGACCAATCAACACACAACATACACTTTTTTCTATCACCAAGGTACCAACTTTCCGACAATGTAACTAGTGCCCTTACTTCAAACGAAATCCCTTTTTTCACACAATGAATATGATTTTGAGTACAAGGATTCGTTCAACACTCACGCTCAGAAGTAATTTCAAGTACAGTTAGTGCTAAATACCGTAGGCTTGCCCTTATTTTCACTGCTTAGACTCTTTAAACTAGTTGCTAGGATCACTGTAGGACTTTTCTTAGCTTGTAACGTAGGCTCGGGGTCAGGTGTGGTACATTTAGGTACTTTTTAGTGACTTTCTGCCCTCCTTGACATTACATTGTCTATTTACCTCTTCCTTGACCTATTTTTGGCAACTTTTCATCTAACTTTCTTTCCCTTCTTTCTTTGCAACATGGATGTGACTTTTGACTTTTTTTTTTTCTTATTTGTCACTTTCTTCTTTTTCTTTCACTTTCTTTTTCTTTTATTTCTTTCAACACTTTTATTTTGCTTCTTTTGCCCAAAGTCACATCCTCTTTCATACTTTTTCTCTTTTCAACACTAAAATTTTCATACCTTTTTTTTCCATTTGGTTTCCCTTTTCATAGTCACCCTCAACTTATGCATTTTGCATTAGTTGAGGTGCACAATGTCCGCTGTCGGACCAGGGCCAAGATCAAGGTAACTTTTGGGCTTAGCCACCCTCAACTTAGGCTTTTGGCCTAAGTCAAGGTCACATGTCCAAGGAGGGACCCCCCAAGACACTGTTTTTAAGGGAAGGTGAGTTTGGTGAATCAAAAGAATTGGTCAATTTTAGGCTCAAATATTTGGATAAAAAAGGGAATAATGATATCATTTGGTTTGATCATTTTAGTCTTAAGTGGACTAATTTGAAAAATGGCCTATGATCACTTCCTAACTTCTAGCCTAGATTATCTTAGCAGGACCAACGGGGCAAGTTCTAGATTGACACAAAACTGTCTGAACAATCAACCATTCTCATACACTCTTGGCACATAGTTTTATTATTACATTATTAGATTATTAGATTACCCAGTTCAAGTTTTTAGCTTAAGTCATGAGATCAAGTTGGTTCTTTATCATGTCATACTCAAAGCCAACACATTCAACTCATTCTAGCCTACAGATTTTAGCACACATCACAAATTTTGGACGGGTATCATTTCTTTCTTAATTATGCCATCATGCTTCATTCTTTCTCTTGCTTCTACACATACAATCCTAACAGATACCGGTTCAACATAAATTAAACAGTCTCTTGGGGAAAAATAACACAAGCAAGAAAACCCCAAGAGAGGATTATGAGTTGGGTTACTCAGACTTCACCCTATCACTCACAATCCATTTACCCCACCCCCAACAAAATAGAGTGCAATTGTCCCCAATGCACAAAAATAAGAAATAAAGAGTAGGGTGAATGTGAAGGAAACTTGTGGCACAAATGCACCGAAGACCTCAACAAGCGGGTGGGTTTGGTTTCCCGGAGCCCGCTGGAACAACACTTGAGTCACCCTCAGTAGTGTCCACATCATCTAGCTCAGCACCATCAGTAGTGATATCAATCACTCTAACTGCACCATCAGTGGTGCTGACATCATCTCCTATGGCAGTCATGGCCTCAATGGTGGGCCTAGAACTTGAGGCTCCAATAATACTCTCACGAGCCCTCTGCTGACGCAACTCCTCATCTACAATGGAGGCTCTCCTAGCATGTTGATTCTGCTGGCGTTCCCGCTTCCTTGCTCGAGCATCCTCAGTGGTGTCAGAAACATGACTAGAGCAGTGCCTCTTCCCTTGAGCATAGGTGGGCTCGGGCTGTGTTATGTCATCGCTGAATAAGGCATCAAGCACGGTGTCATCAGCCAATACAGTAGGTGCAGACTCTGGCTTATCTGTGGGAGGGGCTATGATGGCATCAAGAACGGCCTAGAGACTGTCCAACTCAGTCCGAATAAAGGAGAGATTTGTGACGGGGGCTGGTCGTGCGAGGACTCTTAATTTGAAGGCATCCAGGCATTTATGAACAACCTGGACCTTCTGGTCCATCATGGTATCCATGCTCCGCTCCATTCTAACCTCAGACTCTGCAATAGACTTCTGCATCCATGGCTTCACATGATGAAGTAGTGTGGCCAACTGAGTCTCCAAATTCTAAACATGAGCCAAGGGCACCATAGCAGCTCCTGAAGGCGGGGTGACTCTGGACGAGCTAGGGGCCCGACTAGCGGCCTGAAATGGGAAGGCCAGGGCATCATGAGTGTGGGCTGGAGGGGCAGGGTCATCACCATGCATCTGCTCCACATCATCTACTAAATCTGCTCCCCAAGAGGGTACATCGACATGTTACTCTCGACGTGGTGCCGCCATATTCGCCTCATCCCGAAGCAGGCTTATATCCAGGGTCCCCATTGCCCGAATCAACTTGTCACAATGCCAGATCGACACTCCATAGTCCTTGCATAACTGAAAGATGAGGCAAGGGAAATGGTAAGTGGTGTAGGCCTTGAAAGCCCTCTCATGAATCTCCATAATGATCATGCGGGAAAAATCAATCTCGAACCCCGCAACCAATGCTGCTACCATAACCGCGCGGTCCTAAGTGAGTGCATTATCAGCATTTGTGGAAGAAACCCAATTCCATACCAACAGCCAGAAAAACTTAGCCACAAATATGAGAGTGGCCTTCTTGATGCTTTAGCCCGTAGTGGTGACCCACTCGGCTCGCTCTCCGTCAGTAGCAATATAACGAGCCAACCAGTGTAATACAGTCTCATTTTTCTTGGTACTCTACTGGAACTCCCTGCCCCGCACGAAGTGCCATCTGTAGTCAAATTTGGCCGTGTTGAGTGCCCAAGTGTGGTCAGAGCTAGGGCCGTAGAGGAACCGGCGGATGGTGTTCTCAGAGATGTCCACAGAAAACCCGTGCATTAGTGTAGCCTTGAGTGGTGTATGGGCTCTGGGATTGGCATTTTTGTGAATAGAGTCTCGAAGAGTGGCTACGTAGGAAGTATAAAACTCTTTCATGATCTCCTCGCTATATGTTCCTAGTTCCTTGCCCATCCACTTACACTTATGATGTCGAAAGAGCTGGTGGATGTCGGGTACAGTGTGGAGGCTCCCCGTGAGAACTCTGCGCTTCTCTGTGATTAGCCTGTCCATCTTCTCTTTATCATTCAACATCTTGGCATCCCTGTAGATTTGCCATTGGCCCTCCACGCACCATCTATTGGGTTCCTCAGTAACATGAGCAAGGTCGTTGTTTTGTGGCACTTGAACCTCCTCCAAACTAGTAGCCACATCAGATGAGTCAGCCTAGCCATGTGAACTCGAGCCTGTGGCGGACCCAGAAAAAACCCTGCAGCAGACGCGGACTCAGAACCGGAAGCAGACCCAGCCTGTGACCCGATCAGTGTATCCTCCTCATCAGACTGGAGGCAGTGACTACGTCGGGGACCACCTTCTTGGCTTTATTCCAAGTAGCTCGGGGTGTTGTGGGTGATGTCCTTCCAGTGGGTGGGGGACATATTCAGGGTATTTCATAGTATCAGTATCCTCGTCGATTAGCCGACGGATAAGAGCCATTAATTTTGATGTACCCTTGACGGCTATAGCTTTCTTCGGGGCCATTGTACCTGTGGGGGGGAAATTAGTACCAATATGAACTAAAGACACACTCGAATATTTTTTTAGAACAAATAATGAACAAATAAAAAAATAAAAAATTACAGACAGTGGCTTCAATGGCCACCTACAGTGGGCTTCAATGGCCACCTACAGTGGGCTTCATGGCCCCTACGTGGCTTTGGCCATACGTGGGCTTCTACGGTCCGTAGGTTGACTGTTGTCTGTAGGTTGATCTACGATCCGTGGATCCCCTCTGTAAGTCAGAAGTCCCAAAGAGTTGGGCTCTAATGGGAACCACGGATGTGTAGAACGGTCCATAAATTGACCTAAGAACCGTAGTCCACCTATGTGGTTCCACACTTTGTGAAATTGCTTTGTGCCACAGACCACAGACCTGATCTACGGTCCGTAGATAGATCTACGGTCCGTAGACGAGGTCTCGTGGATCCAGTTTGTGCCAAGTATCAGACACTCTTCACTTCAAAACCAAATTTTATCAATTCAAACCATGGACCTTAGCCTACTCATGCATTTCAACATAATTTTATGCTAGTTTGTCGTCCCAAGGGTTCCAATTACTCAATTTTCAACAGGTATTGCATATGAGGCTAGGAACTCTAAGTCGAAGCTTGCATTTAGACTCTTAATACATTGTTTTTACACATTACAAAGACAACACAATCACAATATATCGTCCCAAGGGTGTTTCTAATTTTAGTGTAGCATGCAATTTCATACAACAACTACCCAAGGTCAAGAGACACTTCCTGACTTTCTGTAACAACAATGAACCGGAATTCAAAGTGAAGGGAAAGTCGATTACCTTACAAGCAAATGAAATGGGTGATTATGTGATGACTCTAGAATTTCAACAACTTCTAATTCGCCTTTCGCACCGAACCCAGATACCGAAACCTCTGGGGAATTTGGAATGAAGGAATTTGGGAGAGAGGAGAGTTACTAGGGAATATGGGAGGATGAATGTGGAGAGATTAATGGGGGAATGGTGGTAATATGGGGGGATTTTAGGATTTTGAGGGGTTTAGAAATGGTTAGAAGGAAAATATTGGAAGTGGGGAATGATTTGAAAAAAAGGGTATTTATTTAAAAGAGGTCCGGGTCGGGTCAGGCAAAACTAGGGTTTGGACCCACGAGACCCCGTCTACGGTCTGTGGGTCGACCTACGGTCCGTAGATGGGTTCCATAGGTCACTTTTACACTTAGGAAAATTTAGAAGTCTTACATGGGATCTACGGACACCATTCATGGTCCGTGGAATGAACCACGAACCGTCGATGGGGTCCGTAGATCTCTGTACAGACCTTTTCTGCAGATATTTGCTTTTCGCCCCTGCACATGTAGCAACCATTAGGCCTTTCTTTTTACATTTTCTGGACACTTTGTAGAAACGGACCCTATGATATATCTAGCCAACACTAAAATAAAAATAAAGCACCTATCTAAAGGAATACAGAAAAGTAAATAAACAAAGAAAACTACTAAATCGAAAAGAAGAACCTATGGTTGGCTAGATTGTACATCTTGGGTTGCCTCCCAAGCAACGCTTGATTTAACGTCGCGGCACGACGCAGACCTCTTGATTACTCAGACTTCATCAAGATAGTAGGCCTCAAAAACTTCTTGCACACTTTCCGCGTTTCCCAGACAGATCTTGATCTGTTGCCCATTTACCTTAAACCTTATTCTCTCACTGTTCTCAAGCTCCACCGCTCCATGTGGGAGCACTTGCATGACTAAGAATGGCCCGGTCCACTTGGACTTGAGCTTGCCCGGAAACAAACGCAACCTAGAGTTGAATAGAAGCACAAGATCACCCACAACAAATTCTCGCCTTTCAATTCTTTGATCATGTTACTTCTTCATCTTCTCCTTGTACAAGACTGAACTTTCATAAGATTCTAGGCAAAACTCATCAAGCACATTCAAGTCACTCATTCTCTGATTTGATGTGGCACTCCAATCCAAATTTAGCTTCTTTAGTGCCCACCTAGCCTTATGCTCTAGCTCTACCAGCAAATGAAAAGACTTCCCATATACAAGTTGGTAGGGGGACATACCTATGGGAGTCTTGAATGTTGTGCGATAGACCCATAGAGCATCATAAAGCTTCATTGACCAATCATTTCTTTTAGCATTCACAGTCTAAGCCAAAATCTGCTTGATCTCTCTATTGGACACTTCAACTTGCCCACTAAAATGCGGATGGTAAGGAGTGGCCACATTGTGGCGGACGCCATATTTCTCAAGTAGCACCTTAAACAACTTAATACAAAAGTGAGAACCTCCATCATTGATAAGCGCCCTAGGTGTACCAAATCTGGAGAAGATATTCTTTTTCAAGAATGCGGTGACACTTTTACCTTTATTGTTGGGAAGCGCAATTGCTTCCACCCATTTCGACACATAATCAATCGCAACAAGAATATACTTCATCCCATGTGAACTCACAAATGGACCCATAAAATCAATGCCCCATATATCGAACAACTCTATCACCAATATAGGATTCATAGGAAGCTCTTGCCTCTTTGAAATCCCTCCTTCTCTTTGGCAACGGTCACAAGACTTGGCGAAATCATGAGCATCTTGGTGGATGGTAGGCCAGTAATACCCGCACTGCAAGATTTTATGCGCAGTTTGAATACCACTATGATGCCCACCAATAGGTGATGAATGGCACGCCTCTAGTATACTCAACATCTCGACCACATGCACATCACAACAACGATACAAGTGAGGCTCATCCTAAAAGAAGTTCTTCACATCATGCATAAACTTTTTCCTTTGGTGAAAACACAAATCCGATGGCACCAAATCACTTGCTAAGTAGTTAGCAAAGTCTGCGAACCAAGGAATCAGATCATGAGAAGCGGCCAATACCTGTTCATCTGGAAAACTATCATTAATTTCAGCCCTATCACCAAGCTTGAGCATAGCTTCTTCCTCCAATCTGGACAAGTGATCGGCAACCTAATTTTTTGTCCCCTTTCTATCTTTCACCACAAAATTGAACTCTTGCAGAAACAACACCCATCTAATCAACCTCGGTTTTGCATCATTTTTAGCCATCAGATACCTCAATACAGAATGGTCAGTATGCACTATGACCTTAGAACCAAGCAAGTAAGATCGAAATTTCTCGAATGCGAAAACCACCGCAAGAAGCTCTTGTTCAGTCACTGTACAGTTCTTTTGAGCCACATTTAGAGCTTTGCTAGCATAGTAAATAGGATGAAGAATCTTCTCTCGACTCTGTCCCAATACTACACCAAGTGCCACTCCACTCGCATAACATATTACCTCAAACGGTTGTCCCCAATCCGGTGAAATAATGATAGGTACAATAACTAACTTCTTCTTCAATTCTCCAAATGCTCTCAGGCAAGCATCATCAAAATCAAACTTATACTCTTTTCGAGCAGTTTGCACAATAGATGTGCAATTTTGGAGAAATCCTTGATGAACCTTCTATGAAAACCTGCATGCCTAAGAAAACTTCTAACACCTTTAACAGAGATAGGTGGTGGAAGCTTTTCTATTACCTGAACTTTCGCTCTATCAACCTCAATACCCTTCTCAAAGATTCGATGACCCAAAACTATCCCTTCTTTCACCATAAAGTGGCACTTCTCCCAATTGAGCACAAGATTGCACTCTTCACACCGTTTAAGCACCTCGGCCAAATGGTCCAGACAACGATCAAAAGAGTCTCCTACCACAGAGAAATCATCCATAAATACCTCAATAGTGTCCTCTACCATATCAAAAAATATTGACATCATACAACGCTGGAAGGTCGCTGAAGCATTACACAACCCAAATGACATCCGTTTGAATGCGAAAGTCCCATAAGGGCAAGTGAAGGTGGTCTTCTCTTGATCTTCTAGAGCTATACAAATTTGATTGTAGCCCGAATAACCATCAAGGAAACAAAACCAACCCTTACCCACAAGTCGGTCCAACATTTGATCCATGAACGACATTGGAAAATGGTATTTTTCTATCCAAAAATTTAATTTCCGGAAGTCCATGCAGACTCTCCATCCAGTCACGGGCCACATCGGAACAAGCTCATTTCTCTCATTAGGTACCACAGTAATCCCACCTTTCCTGGGCACACACTGAACAAAACACACCCAACTACTATCTAAAATGGGATAAATAACTCCAGCATCCAATCACTTGATGATTTCCTTCTTAACTACCTCTTGCATAGGCGGATTTAGTCTTCTCTGGTGCTCAATACTAGGCTTGTGATCTGGCATAAGTTGAATTTTATGAGAACAAATACCAGGAGGAATCCCAATAATGTCCGCAATAGTCCACCCAATAGCTCGCTTGAACCTCTTCAATACGGAAACCAATTCCTCAACTTGTGCCACATTCAAATATGCCGCAATGATAATCGGTAAAGTACCATCTTTCCCCAGGGATACATACCTCAAAAGTGATGGTAGAGCCTTAAGCTCCAATTTTAGAGCCTCTTCAACAGACGGTCTAGCAGGTGGAGAGTTGCGATTCTTCTTGTCTAACTCCAATCTCTTTGGTTTTGAACGGAATTCAAATATATCAAGTGCGGCGACCAATTCATCATAGTCTTCAATACCAACACTCTCAAAGTTCATCACTACCGCTGCTAGTGCATCAACACCTAACCTCTCTTCAATAGACACTTCAGAACCAGTCTCTACAATATGCGTCACCATGGATACCAATTTGAGCTTACTACTATGCTTCATGGACCTACAGATATTGAACGTTGCCTCTTCATTATTCAATCGGAACTTCATCTGCCCTTTTTCCATATCAACCAATGCGCTCCCCAGTGTCTAGGAATGGTCTCCCAAGGATAATGAGAACCTCAAAGTCAATATCGCAATCAAGTATCACAAAATCAGCTGAAAAGGTAAAAGACTCCACTTTCACTAGTACATCTTGGAGCACACCAATGGGCTTCTTCACGGTTCTATCAGCCATAAGCAGTCGCATCACAGTCGGTTTTGGATCTCCTAAACCCAACTTCATGTAAATAGACAATGTCATTAAATTAATACTAGCACCCAAATCGCACAACGCCTTTTCAAAATGTAGCAACCCAATGTTACAAGGAATAGTGAAAACACCAGGATCCTCCTTCTTTTGCACAAGGGACCTTGTAGCAATAGCACTACAGTGTTGCAACTTATCATCATCTTCAAAACTCACGTCCCACTTTTTAGTTATCAAGTCCTTCATAAACTTCGCATACCCAGGCATTTGATCCAAAGCTTCTATCAATGGCACATTGATGGAAAGTTGCTTCAACATAATAATAAACTTGCGGTATTTACCTTCTTCAGTCTTCTTCACTAACCTCTGTAGGAAAGGAGGTGGAGGTCTAGGCATGGGAATAACTTTCTGGGTTATCTCCACTTCCTTCTCTATCGCATTCTCGGACTCTCCATTTACCTTAATCACATCATCATATTTACTAGCCTCAACTTCCACCCCAGACGGAGTAGGTGCATCAATGGTCTGCTTACCCCCTCGAGTAGTGACTGACATACAATACCCATCATTCTTTGAATTTTGGATGGTGTTGCTATGAAGTGTGCCAGGTTGACGTGGGTTTACTGTAGTTGACAACTGAGTCATCTGCTACTCGAGATGCTTGATCAACACTTCATGGGCATCAAATTTTTGACCAATACCAGAGAAGTCATTTCGCATCTCCTTCACATTTTCATCAGTCGCATCAAACCTCTTCATCATATTATGCATCATATCCTCAATACGTGACATATTACTTCCAACTTCCTTATTACCAAATTCCTGATTTTGAGGAGGAACATAAGGTCCAACCAGATCATTTTTGTTGCCATAGTTATTCCAGTTGTAGTTGTTGTCGCGATTGTAGTTCCCATCCCGGACATAGTGACCTTCTCAATTATAGTTGCCATAGTTTCGACCTTGGTTTCCTTGGCCTTGGCACCAATTATCCGAGTTGGAACCTTGGGCGTTGGCTCAGAAACCCCCTGTCTGATCATTCACCAAATAAGCATCCTCCTCATAGTAATATTTCTCCTCTGGTGGTGGTGGAGTCTTGGTCAAGTAATTGACCGCATTTACCTTTTCTGCACTTCCGCTCACATGCTTTAGGACCAACCCCAGTTCTGTCCTCATTTGAGCCATTTTCTCACGAATATCATCAGCAAATTAGTTAGTTGTAACTTGGACAGCTAACGTGTTTCTCCCACTATCTGACTTTCTAGTGCTCCACATTTTATTGTGTCAGGAAATATTCTATAGTTTCTCCGCAATCTGCTCAAAAGTGCACTCACTATATGAACCTCCAGTGATAGTATCAAGCACCGCCTTACTATTGTCATCCTGACCTCGATAAAAATATTCATTCAACAATTCATCATCAATACGGTGATTCGGGACACCTCTTATGAAAGCAGTAAACCTATCCCAAGAACTACTCACAGACTCTCCAAGTAGTGCTACGAAGTTGTTGATTTTATCTTTCTGGTTCAGCTTCTTTGACACGGGAAAGAATCTTGCCAGGAACACCTTAGTTAATTGGTCCCATCTATAGATTAAGTTATTAGGGAGCTCAGTAAACCACACATCAGCATCGCCGATCAATGATAGAGGGAATACTCTCAATCCAATGACATTCATATCCAAGTCCAGTCGACCCACACAACTTTTGCAAACACTCCATAACTTAGCTACGTGAGCATGTGGATCCTTCGATGCCAAACAAGAGAGCAAACCCCTCGTTGTAAGCATCTACATCAAACTGCTAGTTGTTGACACCCAATTTTGGACCTCCACAATATAGATTAATCATCGAGTTTTTTAATTGTAAGCGATTTCGAATAATTAGTTTTAAATAAAATAAACAAATAAACGTAAAATAAAATGAAAATATTTTCAAGTCGCTTTAAATCGTTTTGTCACTTTTACAACTTTTAGATAATATACATGTTTTGTAAAATTACTTATATGATTAATATATTTTATAAATTTGAAAATTATATAAAAAATAGAATAATAATAAAATATAAATATAAATATATATATATATATATATAGCCTGCAAGTTATTTTAAGTAACTTTTGTCACTTATTATAATTTTTAGACAATACTTATATTTTATATAACTACGCATATAATTAGTATATTTCAGGAATATTCAAAAATTGTCTTAAAAAGATTTTTATTTAAACTTCAATTGAAGTGATTGGGTTTAAAGTGTATTTATAATTTTATGTTATTTAGCTTATTAGCTTAATTATTTTATTTCGTTAATTCGAGAAGCGTGTTTAAGTTGTGATTATAATTTTAGATTAATTAATTTGCAATTCTATTTCGTTGAAGTTAAGAAGCTCTTTATTTAATTTATACTAATTCATCTTATTTAACTTTGGCCGAATTCACCAATTAAATTCAAGTCGGCTAAGTTTTTAACTTCGTTCGGTTATAATTGCAATCTTATGTAATTGCAATTGTAGCCACTTCCTAACATT
>JAJOOS010003300.1:0-11166 GCA_029582725.1 Solanum chiquidenum | reverse complement strand
AGGATGAGTTAGAGTATACTTTAACTAGAAAAGAGGTTATGATGTTGTGTCATTGCTTTAGTACTGACCAAGTGTAGGTGTTTAATAGAAGAGTAGGAGTATTCATTAGGTGATAGCTTTAAGCTAGGCTTATGAACTTTAAGGGGAAGCCCATAATATTCAAAGGGTTGTAGAACTAACTAGGCAATGATTTATAGTGAATGAGTAAATAGTACTTAAGTCGTGAAATTGAATGTGAAGATAATTCGTAAGTATGTAGACAGAGAGATAAAGATTGACCACTTGTCATGAGATTTTAGTAGGAGAGTGTTTCTTAATTTGCATCTAGTAGTTGTAAGTTAGTATAGTAAGTGAGGAATCATATTGATATCTGGGTTTAGTAATAAAATGAGAGTGCTGGTTAAAAATAATTGAAACATGAGGGTGATGATGTTAGTTCGTGATATAATATGGTAGATTTGGCATAGAGTAGGTAACTTGGTGAATCTAGCGGCTCCACGCATATAGTTCTTACACTACTAAGCTTTATGCTTAGCGATAGTTGTTTCTATCGTAGGGAACGTTTGAGGGGATACTTGAAGCTGGCCATTATAGGTAGTGTTTTTGCGAGCTTTATGGGAAGATCAAATTTGCATATAGGCATCTATAGTTTGCATATATCTTGGGACTTGTACATGATCTATATGTTGTACATTCACATGAAATTTTGAAGGATAATTTGATCATGTCACCACGGGTTGTAATATAAGTATGGCTATACGTTTTGTTCCTTTTTGGGGTGCGTAAATCCAAGTCTTGTAATATACTAAATTTACTATTCGTTTTGAATGTTTGTGTGAAGCATGAACCGGCAAAGGTTTGTACTCGGAAGTTGGTAATATCCTGTTATATTATTTTGAGTGTGAATATGAAATATGCTCGAAAACCTAGTAAGTTATTTGCTTAGATTATTTTGGAAGGGTTCTTCCGCCATAAGATAATATGTTACGCAGTTTCAGTTTGGCATGAAATTAATGTGTAAATGGGCATGTTTTACTTCTTTAACTATTTTTTTTCTATGAACCTAATTCCTCTACTAGACTAAAACAAATATGCCCTTTGTTAATCTCTTTTAAATATCGCAAGTATTAAATTAGTTTTCTCCTTTAAGTGGTAGAATCCTTCCGAGTGGGTTGTTACACTATGTCATTAGATTAACAAGATAATTAAGAGGTGTACCCGAGATCGTATGTAGTTAGGCGAGGCTCCAATTATGTTGTGTGTGGAAGATCATTAGAAAGTTATGGGAACAAATCAATAACAATATCGATACTAATGTGGCCAATGGTCTGAAAACAGATTTCTGGATTGAAATCAGGAAAGGGGATGATAGCCTGAGGAACTTATTCCCAAACCTCGACACCCTGAGCTTACAAAGATTTGGTACTGTTTCTCAACTATGGAGCCAAAATGGTGGAACTTAGTGTTTAGGAGGGCTCTAAAATACTAGGATGTTGACAGGCTACTTGAGGTTCTAAATACCCCACCAGCCATATCTTAAAGAAAGGATAAACCAATTTGGAAGCTACATATCAAAGGAATGTTCACAGTAAATCTTGCTACTCGAGGATGAATGTTAATCAGTCAGTGACTAACAAGTGGCCTTGGAAGCTAGTATGGAAGACAATAAGCCCATTAAAAGTAGCATGTTTTGCGTGGTTGGTCATAAGAAAAGTTTGCCTTACCCATGAAGCATTACAAAAAAGGGGATGATGTTTTGCTCAAGACGTTATGTGTGAGCAGAAAGCAGAAGTAAATAATTATTTGTTCATTCACAATAAAAAAAATCAAAATTATGGAATATGTTTTTGTGTATACTAGGGTTTAGCTGGGTGATGCCAAAGACAACCATTTAATAACTGGACAAGAATTGGCAACAGAGGGAAAAATGAATACTGGTGGAAGACTATCCCAGTCTATATATGGTGGACTCTATGGAAAAAGAAAGGAAATCTAGGTGTTTTAAAGGACAAAATGATAGTTTTGACTTCTATGAATATATGGACTATTGGGTACACAGGTTCTAAATACACATGGTGCAACAACTGGACACCTAGCAAAAGGATATGGAAAAGGATGAACAAATTATTCAATAATAGCTTACGGGCTCATAATTACAACCAGCAATATCAAAGGTTTGCTAAGCACGCTTAAGCCATGAAGCAATCTTTGTTTGAACCATTTGTCCGTATCTGATCATTTTTTATCCGCACATTTGTTGTCATTTGCCATCCTTGACTCTCTATTTCAATAGATAGCTTATACCAAACATATTTTAAATATTCCTCATTGGAAAAATCTAAAAACATAATGCTAAAATTGTAAACTCGAATCTTAATTTACCTCTGATAAATTTTGAGAGCATCTTTTCAATTGGTGGCCTAGTGCTCATGAATTTACCCACCAGAGCTAGTTTCACTCTTCAGCAGTAACCCCATAGTAATTGCTTGATTTAAAATTATTGTTGGCATGCCATTGTGAGTATCATAACGAGTTTTCACTTATGGATTCCCAAATTGATGGCTACTAGGCTTGGGATAGCACTTAGCGGGTAATTGAATTGGTTTAGAATGTTAGATTTCTATGGAATTTCCTCCTCATCTAAGGTCGCCATAGTAGTATCAAAATTTTTATCTACCAGTCACGTCATGCCGGGTCTACTGGAGTCCCCATGGGACGGAGCGTGAGGCTCAATCGCGAGAGAAAACAACCGTTTAGAAATAATTGTCATGTCTTGTAGAGAAAACTTTTTCTGTTTACTTATTTTTATATGGTATAGAATGTGAAATAAGAAAAGGGCAAGTAATAAATGGATAAAGAAACTAAAGATAAAGTGACCCTCATGATAGTAAAGAAATTTTTATTTTGGTTAACAAGTAAACATATTTAATGTAAACATACATTATTTTGGTTTGGAGTAAACTTTTTTGAGAATGAATACTAACTTTTAATACAACAAATCAAATATCCAAATAATTCATGCATTACAAGGCCAAAAATTACTAATCTTTGCATTACAATCCAGGCAATATGTTTATCCTACCTTATAGAAAAAGGAAAATCTTACATTATAAATCCTTTATCTCTAAACCAAACAACCCTTTAGTGATAAAGATGCATGCCTAGCTTCATTCTGGATCCACAACTACTATTATGTATTTGTGCAATATGTCACTTCTCTCTCTATCGAATACTCAATTGAGTCATACTACTCTCATACAATAATGTTAGGTAGAGTAATTTTTTATACTTCCCTCTTCCTAGATAAATGGAAAGTTGTCTCTGTCATGATCGGATATGGGTAGATTCATGTGGAAACCATTTTTCATCTGTCTGGCTTGGAAAATGATAAACATTTCAGGATCTCATCTTTTCAACTATCTTGGCCATAGGACTTGGAATTAAATTATTCTGAAGAAACTACATGAAAGATGTAATTTAACCTACTTTGTCTGCTTCATGATTAGATAGTATCTGAACTTTTTTGTGCTACAACTATAAGAGCTAATGAGTTTGTAAGTTTACCTGCTTTCTTAACCTAGTGAAGAAGTTACCTAATGTGTTGAACCCCAGAAAGTCGACGACCATAAATAGTTGGAACAAGTCGTCACTTCCTTAAAAAAGTAAATAGTTCTACTATTTATTTTCATAGTAGGCCAAAACCAATTGAAAAAAAAAGAAACTAAAGAGTTCCATTATTTATAGTCAAATAGAATAATGTATAACCAATATAACGGAGTTCTAATTGTGTACTTTTTGTTATATCTTTTAGACGTAATGACTTCTTTTAGGCATACGTGTTTTTTTTTAAAATTACTTGGTTAGATCTCATTTATATATACTCCTCTTCCTCTTCTCCCTAAAATGGTTGATCATGAAAGTAACAACAATGAAGGGACAAAATGGGCAGTAGGGTATGTGGATGTACCAATGCATCCATTGTAAAAATAAAAAACTTCCCTTCAAGTCAGGCCATAGCAGGCCATACAAAAGGTCATTTCAGAGTTGGTTGGGTTAAAGGAACCCCCCAGAGTAAAGTATTTGTACTGTTTTCTGAGTATCAGCAGCAGCAAGGTTCTATTACTAACTCTTCAATTCCGAGAAATAGGTTTTTTTTGCAGCAACATCCAACACTGACTTAACAGATCATTATTGATTGCCAATAGGTGCTGTGGAGAATTTCATAAGCCTGGCCATGCAGCCTCAATCTCCAGCTTCGTCTAGCAGAAAACCACAAATCCCTAGGAATCATTTGAGGCTTCGTGATCTGAAGATACTAGCTACGCTAGGGGCTTCTCTTTCCAGAGAGGAGCGATAAGTCATTTTGCATCTTCTTGATGGTGCTATGGAACAAGTTCATTCGTTAATTTAAATATGCACTTGCTCGGTCTTTTTCCTTCCTTCATCACTCCTATAATTTCTTAGGTGTCATTTGGTTCAAAACTAGGGATTATATCAATCCCACTTTTTATATGAGATGAGTGATACGACGATTTTGGTATAGAAATAACACTGATCTTAGGTAATACTTCCAATGAAATACGAGATAGGCTTAACCTCAACATATATAATGGGATAAGCCCAATTAATCCCTTGAACCAAGCAATCGCTTAAAGAACTCCTTTTTATATCTTACTCTAATTAATTACCCCCATCTTTATGAATTTTGGTTAATCCAACATGAATTATATTTTCAATTGTAGCGTTCAAGTAATTAATGTATTGTTAGCTTTTTAACCTCATGTACCACCAACATGCTTGGTCCTGTTAGAAAGATTGGAATATCAATCTCATTGAGACAAACTACAAAAACTCATCAAAATATTCTCAAATTCTAGTGTTTCCACGACAACTTATCAATTTTGTTCTACCTAATCCCTCTTTCATGACCAAGTATTTTTCCAGCATAGGATGCCAGAAATTTTTGTTTAATGCAACTGATTTGATGAATGATAGGATTTTTATTTTGTTACAGGAAAACAATCAAGCAAGAAGAGAATTGAGGCAAAGGTGATCCCAAATAGAAACTCAGAAGCAACAGCCGCGAGTGGAACTACTGACATAGAAACCGATGTTTCCACTGAGGAATCAGATGATGAGTCCAAAAATATGTGATCATATGGTTAAAGCATATATGCAATAGTTTCTAGGTTATTTCTTATAATTTATGGTTCTGAAGATCGTTTGAATTATTAGTGAAGTTTTCGGTTAGATATATGACCAATATAGTTGTAACGACATGTTCCCACCATTATAGAAAAGCCATCGGGGAAATTTTTTTGGTCAGAAATTTTTTTGGTAGTAACTTGAAATTTCCTATCCTAGTCCAAATTTAGATGAAATCGGAGTCATGCGAGTCTAGGGAAATCTTGTAATGAATGAGAGATTTAATATTGAATTTGATTTCATGAGTAGATAGCTAAGACGTTACGAAACCCGTACGACTTTACGAAATCAAATTCGGGTGAGTGGAACTTCTTAAACCGATCTTAGCATGAACGGGTAGTATTTGGACGTCATGGTTCAAAGGTGTATTGTGAAATGGGGGTTTAGAACTCTAATTTAGACTCTCTCTCTCTCCATGAAAGCCACCAGGGTGGGGCATATGTGGTGGGGTGGGTTCCAACGTAGCGGCTGAATGGTGACTTAAGTAACAATTAAACCAAAAAAATGTTATTTTTCTGCAAGTTTCATTCTTGAGAGTGAAGAGATGACCCTGGGTGATTTCTTGACAGTTTTCCATGACTTTTGGTTCCAAAGGTGTGGATTTTACTACCCTAATCTGTTTTTTGATTCGTAGAACATAGATTATTGGTTAATTATTATTGGGAGAGGGTTTTTGGACTGAATTAGATGGTGGGGAAAAGCCCTATCTGCACCTTAGGATCATGGGATGGTCTTGGGTTATTGGGTTTGTTATAATCTCAGTAAATTAGACCTTAATTATTGATTCTCATCTTAAATTGATTGTTTGTAGATCTAGAACAAGAGGAAAGAATCTGAAAATGGAAGAATCAATTATCTTAGAAGGATTCAACCTTGGTTTCGAGGTAGGTGATGGTTTGATTTCTTGTTTGTGTAATGTATGTTGGTAATTGCTTCATTGTAATGCATGTATGTATGTGAATTAAGCATTGTTGATCAAACCTAATTAAATGAGTACGAATGAATAAATGTATGCCATGATTTAACACATGATTGTATGATTATGAGAATATACATATGAGTGTGATTGTGATTGTGGTTGTGTTGAATGGATCGGGTGTCACGTTCTGACACACTAACTTGGATCAGGTGCCACGTTCCAGCACGTATATGGGATCAGGTGTCACGTTCGGCACACTAATTGGGATCGGGTACCACGTTCTGGTACACTAACAGTTTGGGTATGGGTTCCATGAGAGGACAATTGAATTTTCATATTTACTTGTTATTGAGAATGTGGAAATTGTACA
Organism: Solanum chiquidenum; assembly: GCA_029582725.1. Lineage (NCBI taxonomy): Eukaryota > Viridiplantae > Streptophyta > Magnoliopsida > Solanales > Solanaceae > Solanum > Solanum chiquidenum. The sequence goes on along the minus strand of JAJOOS010003300.1, from coordinate 4,672 downwards.
TTGCTCTTGAAATAATAACTGCATATATATTTTGTGCATGTCATGTCTACTTTGTTGTAACTACTTATATATGTTATGCTTGCTGGGATAGCCGCGGGATCCTACAAGTACACTGTGGTTATGTATTGATACTGCACTTAGTCTTTCTTTGTTGAGTACAGGGAACCTTCAGACGGCTACTGACAGACCTCATTCAGGTGATCAGTGATCGAGATCAAATTCAAAGGTGATCCAACTCTTCCAGGCTTCGATGAGGTCTTTTTTTGTTTAGTCCATTTTCTCGAACTTAGACTATGTTCTTAGAATTTTGTTAAGTTTTATCTTACGGGATTGTATCCTTATTCCTTAGACTTGTGGATTGTTAGAGTTTTGGTACATTGACTTTCAGGTTCTAGGGATTGTCTTCCTGAATGTTTGATAACGGTTTTTAATTAACTTTCGGAATTTATGGGAACTCCAGTTTATTTCTGCATTTAAACCTGCTTCCGTAACTTTAAATACCTTCGTTTTTCATAGTAATTGTTACATGGGTTGTAGTTAATGGTTCTCCAACCGAAGGGTTAATGTGGGTGTCAATCACAACGGTCTGAGTTGTGACAAAGTTGGTATCAGAGCCCTAGGTTCATTGATCTGGGTGTACAAAAAAAGTCTAGTAGAGTCTTGCAGAAGGGTATGGAGACGTCTGTACTTTTCTTCGAGAGGCTATAGGACTTTAGAAAATCTCTCTTATTTCTCTTGTTTCCTTTCGTGCTATAACTTGATTCCAATTGGTATCTGGTAATCTAAATTGGTATTTAATCTCCTTCACTCTTCTATCGCAGATGGTTGACACTAGTTTTATGGTGTCAGGCCCGTAGCTTCCGTCAATGAGCCCGTTGAGGAGTCCACAACAAGAGGTCGCGATTGAGGCAGGGTAGAGGGAAAGCAAGGGGTAGAGGTAGAGGAACGGTAGCCCCCGCTAGGGGTGCAACTTCGATTGAGAATGCTCCCAGAAATGAGATCTCTCCTGCACATCATGAAGAGATAGAGGAGAATGTGGAGGTTCAGAATGAGGAGGATGTTAGACAAGAGGAAGAGGTGCAGTCTGAGACTACAGGTATTCCTCATTTAGACCCAATGTTAGCTCAACAGATTATGTCTTTCCTGAGAGGATTGGTTGGTCCTGTAGTTCTTCCCATAGTTCAAGCAACTCAAACTCCCGCCAACCCCCTTATTGTTATGATTGTCCCCAAGGTTGGTGGAGCTATAGGTACTGATACCTTTTTCTGTCCTTTGGTGGGTCCTATGATGACTGGTAACGAGCATGAAATGTTGACTAAGTTTCATAAGTTTAAGCCGTCGGTATTTCATTGTTCTGAGAATGAGGATGCCTATGAGTTCATCTTAGATTGTTATGAGAGGCTGCATAAGTTGGGTATTGTCAATCATCATGGAGTAGAGTTTTTGACTTTTTAGTTTCACGGTGAGGCTAAGCAGTGGTGTAGAGCTTATGTGGAATGCATATCGTCAGCTTTACCCCCACGCACATGGACACAGTTTCATGCTCTGTTTTTGGAAAAGTATGTACCCCAGACTTTGAGAGATCGCAAGAAGGATGAGTTCATGGCTTTGGGGTAGGGTGGTATGTCTGTAGCTTCTTACGAGGATAAATTTCATGTATTGTCTAGATATGCTACTCAATTGGTGACTACTGAGGAGGAGAGGATTCGCCTATTCGTCAAGGGACTAAATTTTGAGGTGCAGGTATTGTTTGTCATATTACCTCTGCAGGAAAAAGCTTTAATGAGGTGATCGACTTTGTGAAGAAAGTAAAAGGAGTTAGACGTAATAGACAGGCTAAGGCTTTGGCTAAAGAGGCCAAGAGTACAGGTAACATTCAGGGTTCTTACTCCAGAGGTTCAGGTAGGCCTACGGTTGCAGCCCGGCCGATTAAGTCTGCCATGCCCGCTTCTATAGGTAATTACTCGGGAACTCCACATCAGAATTTTATTCAAGATAGCCAGAGAACCTTGTCTTCGGCTAGCGGCATGCCATCTTTTGATCGTACTTGCTATAACTGTAAGAAACTTTAGGACATGAGGAGATATTGCCCCCAACCGCGCATGATGGATTCCGCGTAGTAGCATACTACAGCAGTGGTATCCACGGGCAATGGTAATAATGGTAGTGGGCATCTACAAGGTGGGCGAGGAGGAAATCAGTGAGGCCGGGGAAATGGTAATGCAGGTAGAGGAACAATGCAGCTAGGCAAGGAGGTCGCCCGTCATGATGATAGGGCTCAATGTTATGCCTTTCCGGCAAAGACCGAGGTAGAGGCATTTGATGCAGTGATCACATGTACTATTCTTCTCTGTGACCGAATGGCTACTATTTTATTTGATCCGAGTTCTACTTATTCGTATGTGTCTGTACAGTTTGCCCTGGGATTTGATATGATTTGTGATATACTTTATGCCCCAAACCATGTTTCTACCCTAGTTGGAGAGTCGGTCATTGTCACCCATGTGTACTTTGCTTACCCCTATTTTGTTTATGGGTTTTCAGACTTAGGCTGATTTGGTTATTTTGGATATGACTAATTTTGATATAATCTTAGGCATGGCATGGTTGTCCCCCCATTATGGTGTGTTAAATTGTAATACAAAATATGTGACTCTAGAGATCCCCAATAGGGAAAAACTAGAGTGGGAAGGGGTGTACAAGCCTAAGCTAGCTAAGGTCATATTCTCCATTTCGGCTAGGAAACTGGTGGGGCAGGGATGTTTTGCATATTTAACTTATAATCGGGATGTTGAGGTTGAGTCCCCCTATATTGAGTCTATTCATGTGGTGTCAGAATTTAGAGAAGTGTTTCCTACTGATTTGCTTGGTATGCCTCCAGATAGAGACATAGATTTCTACATCAATTTGGAACCTGGTACCCGCCCCATCTGCATCCCTCCTTATCGCATGGCCCCGATAGAATTGAGAGAGCTTAACGCTCAAATCCAAGAACTTCATTAGAAATCCATCCTAGTGCTTCCCAATGGGGTGCTCCTATCTTGTTTGTTAAGAAAAAGGATGGTAGTATGAGGATGTGCATAGATTACCGGTAATTGAATAGGGTCACCATTTGAAACATGTACGCATTGCCTCGGGTAGATGATCACTTCAACCAGTTGCAAGGTACATTAGTTTTCTCTAAGATTGATCAAAGGTCTGGTTACCATCAGTTAAAAAGTAGGCCTGAGGATGTACTCAAAACGTCATTTAGGACCCACTATGGGCACTATGAGTTTTCAGTAATGTAATTTGGGTTGACAAATGTGCCTGCAACTTTCATGAGTTTGATGAACGGTGTTTTCAAACATTTCCTGGATTCTTTTGTGATTGTCTTTATTGATGAAATTTTGGTCTATTCAAAGAGTATGGAAGAAAATGCCGACCATCTTCGTATTGTTCTGGGTGTTCTTGGGAGACAAAAATTATATGCCAAATTTTCCAAGTGTGAATTCTGGTTGGATACAGTTTCCTTTTTGGGGCTTGTAGCTTCAATGGAAGGGGTAATGGTAGTTCCCCAAAATATTGAAGCGGTGAAGAATTGGGTTGGGCTTAGCTCTGTGACTAAAGTTAGGAATTTTGTGGGGCTCGCTAGCTACTATCGTCGATTTGTGAAGAACTTTGATTCTATTACCACTCATTTGACAAGGTTGACCAAAAAGGAAGTGCCTTTCGAATGGACCAAAAAATGTGATGAGAACTTTCAAAAGCTTAAGACTCTTTTGACCACAACACCTATTCTAGCACTACCGGTGGAAGGTAAAGATTATATTGTTTATTGTGATGTTTCTTTCACGGCTCAGGTGTATACCCTAGATGTAACAAGGCGTACTCAACCCCGAAGGGGTCTCATACAAGCCCCTTAGCATGTCATAACATAAGATAATAGAAAAGTGCGGAAATTTTAAAAAAAAATCCATACAATCGAAGTCTTTTATAAAAGCAAAGAGGAAGTCTATTACACTTGTCTCAAACCATCTAGAACATAAATATCTTTGGGACACAGCCCATAAAAAGTTCTCAACATAAAAGAAACACATAAAATGAAAAGGTGATCAAATCTTCGATGCTATGAGGACTCACCAAGTGTTCAATCCTTGCTATACTGTGAACCTAGCCTCGGGGATGGAACTCAATATCGCCGGACCTAACATTTGATAAGAATGTAGGCAAGAGTATGCGTTAGTACAAAATGTACTAAATATGATAACTAGCATAATATCATGAGAGCATAACAACATATTAGAAAGCATAATCTCCAACATAGACATAATATAAGCATTAGTCAAAACAAGGCATGATTTATAAACATAATAGATACATCATGTTCATAAGCATAGTAAATCCTTAGATCTTCATAACATAAGAGAACTACTTCTTAAGTAACCTCAAAACAAACTTGTGCAATGCACGAATGAGACCTCATAAATCCACCCATACTATGTACCACTTTTAGGCCATTATAATCATACTTACCATCTTTAAATCTCATCCTTAGCTTTATCTCATAGTCAAGGGAACCTTCACCTTTAGTCCAACATATCAAGGAAGGCAATTATAGCAACAATCCAAGGTAAGCATACAACATATGAGAGAGATACATTATAAGTAGCTTCAGGTCATAGTTGTGCAA
>JAJOOS010003299.1:0-25323 GCA_029582725.1 Solanum chiquidenum | reverse complement strand
CAACATATTTCATAGAAATGGAATTGATAATTATTTTTGTTGTAGTTTGATTGATTTCCCACTTTATAAAGTGGACTTTGGTTGGGGCAGGCCCATTAAAGTGAGCATGGAAAATGGGCCTTTCAACAAGTAGTTCTATTTATTGGATAACCAAAGTGGAGGTGGAGTTGAAGTTATAGTCATGTTGGATGAACAAGATTTGGCTATATTTGAAAGAGATCCAGAGCTTCTTAAGTTTGTTTAAGTTCAATTACAAATCTTTAATTATAAAATATGTGGTATTTAATCTTGTATTATTTTGAAAATTTTATTTTATGTATGTTATTCAAGTCCAATTTAATCGTTGTTTTCCGTTCTTCAATGTATTAGAGTAATATATATAGGTTTACGTGAATCAAATATTTTTTGTCTCAACTTTTGTGTATAATATATATATATACATACATATACTCCCTCCGTCTCACTTTATATGTTACCTTTTTACTTTGTACTTGCATTAAGAATTGATGTAACTTTACCCTTTTACCTGTATTTAATGTTTTCTTAAGTCAACTTTATTAATAAATGACAAGATTAATTAACTATTCTATCAAGAGTCTAATAGGAAAAATATGGTAATTTATGCATAAATTTTATAAAATGACAAGTATTATGATCCGCTATTTATAAAAAGGGATGACATATAAAATAAGACGGAGGGAGTATTTTGCATTAACAATACAATTACTAGTAGTCTAATAATAGTTCTAACTATTTTGAGTTGTGTGATTTGATAGGCGTAGTCAGAGATGGCAAAACTAGCCCATAAAATCATAATCCATCTAATTCGTGTAAGTTTAAGCTAATTATTAACTTTCCCATTTATTAGGTTGATATCTAATCCAAAATTAATGATATTCATTAAACAAGAATGGAGTGGAGAAATGGTGTTCTATTAATTGATAATTAATGAAATCGTGTGCTTATACTCCTTCTATCCAATACTAAAAATACTAGTTATTTCATATTAGTTGATCATCTTATGAAATCCAGAAAATTAATTAATTTATTTTTATATTATTCTTGTAATTTTTTTAAAAAAGTGTTCACATTTATTTGTAAAAAATTTAGGACGTTTTTAAGGAATTAATTAGTAAAATTATCTTTTTATTCATGATTTTTTAATATAAGTGTAAAAAATAAAATGATCAATTAATATGAGACATAGAAATTGAGTTCACATGGTGTTAGCTTAATCATTAATCAATGCTAACTTTTTTCTTCTGACAGTTGCTCAATACTTGTACTATATTAATTAAGGATTTAGTAATAATTATCACTAAATGAAACGTGGTTATAAACCCCACAGCCATTACTAAATTATATTTTATGAATAATAACACTTTTTTAGTCCCTAAAGTTATTGATTAATTATGTATTTGATTTTTGTGATATATGATTCAATCCTATTTTTAATCAATTAAAATAGGGAAACTTAGGCAGAATAGCTAATGTTTACGGAAATTCAAATTTGCAGCTATTGTTCCGCCAATCTTGTTATTCATCTAATTTGTATGATTCAGTTTATAATTGTATAAATTCAGAATTTTGTATATGATTATCCTAGTTATTTGTATACGATATATGAAAAATTCATAATAAATTACCTTGTTTGTATATTGGCAAGCGAAATATACAAACGGAGTTCTGAAAAATTGCTAAATATATAAATACATACTTTATATATACTTATCCTATTTGTACATTCGCAATCGAAATATAAAAACGAACAGAAATATACAACCACAACCTCTATAGCAAACAAAACTATAATAATGAAGCATAATTATCAAAACTATATTTATAGAGCCTTATTATGTCTATTACGTTAGCTTCTCAAATTTTCTCATTAAAATATGATTTTTGGGCTTTTATGTAGAAAATATGTTATGTTTGACTATTTATATATAAATAAATATATTATCGTTAATATAAAGTGACAAAAAACACAACACATATGAACTGTCAGAGAGATCAAAAGTGCACCAACTCAATTAACTAATGGCTTAATGTTTTAAGTAAGATATCATTGTAACTAAATCAAATTTTTGATTAATAATAAATGTCATTAACCCTTAAATTTTATACATCTGACATGTTTTTGTTTTTTTGTTATGCATTAAATTAACTTATTTTGCAGGGTGATGTTAATATAAAATTTAACAAAATAATGATTCAAGAAAGCAATATTATTCTCAACATAAAACACTTGACTTTATTCATATATTATAATAGTATTTCCTAAGACTTTTCCTAAATAAGTGCATCTGAATTAGTCATAAGTAGATTGCTTAAGCAGTTAAAACAAGAAAATATTCTTTTAATACTTATAATAATCTTCTTCTTATTTTATTTTTTTTAAAAAAAGATTCTACTTCGTCAGAAATTTCTCTCATGAAATTCGAGTTAAAATATTATTGCACAAAGCTTTCAAGCAAATGTAATTTAATATCTAGAACTTTAATTCAAAATTTCTGATTAAGAAGGAAGGAGTATTCATCAATGTTATCTCTCTACCATATCTATTGTTGGTATTTCTAAAATACCATCAAACTTTTTTTATAACAACATCCTTTGTGTCGATACCTTTTTATTGTTATAACGAAATATTATTATTGATCACAATTTCTATGAAATGTTATTATAGAGAAGGCGTGTTATAGAAAGATTTGACTATATTACTATTCTCATTTAATTAACTAAAGTTTGAAAGTTGGCTGTTAGTATGTTAACTTCCCAAAGCTACCATAACTTGCATTTATTTTCAATCTTTTCTGTTATTCAATTCATCATCTTCCCAACTGTACTTTGACATCTATAGCCCCTTTTATCCCAAAAAGAATTTCTTCTCTCTGTCAAAAATATCACTTTTTTCCCTTGTAAAATCTCCTGCTTTCTGCTAAAAGATTTTTATTTTTTTGTCTTTTCACCTCAATGTTTTTCTGCCACAAGATTTAAATAGTTTCTAACACTAAATTCTTGCTTTCTGTTAAAAAAATTCTCTTCTTGTTCCTGCTTAAACGACCTCGTTTTTGTCCATTAAGTTCTTGTTTTCTGCTCATTAAGTTCATTATTTTCTGTTGAGTTCTTGTTTTGTGCTAAAAGGATTCATTTTTTTCCGTGGGGTTCTTGTTTTCTGTTTAAAGATTTCATTTTTTTTTTATGTTAAGGTGTTGTTTTGAGCTAAAAAGATTCATTTTTTTTGCTGTGGGGTTCTTGTTTTTTGTTCAAAAGTTTCATTTTTTTGTGTTAAGGTGTTGTTTTGAGGTAAAAAGATTCATTTCTTTCTGTGGGGTTCTTGTTTTTTGTTCAAAGATTTCATTTTCTACTGTTAAGTTGTTGTTTTGAGCTAAAAAGATTCATTTTTTTTCTGTGGGTTCTTGATTTCTGTTCAAAGATTTCATTTTTATTTGTGTTGTTTGGATTTAGTTCAAAAGATTCAATCTTTATTGATTAATCCATTAATGGGGTGTTCAGCTTCTCGTTCCTATGACTTTGTTACAACAGATCCACAAAATCTATGGAATTCTTCATCTTCTTCACATTCACAATCTCCATTTTCATACTCAGATTCATCTTCAACTCCAGTTTCAAGAACCCTTTCTCTTCCTACTCCTTTGGTTCATCATCCTGCTATGTGCAAAGGAGATACAAATCATTTGGTTTCTCTTACTTCCACTACTTATGGTTCCCTTGTTTTAATTGACCCCCAAATTCCAAACCCTAACCCTAATTACCATGATGAAAATTTCAAGAACCCTACTACCCAAATGACAAAATCCCTAAATGGGACTGAACCACAAGACCCTTTATCTCCTGATTCAGTAATCAACACTTGGGAGCTCATGGAAGGACTTGATGACTTTGATTTCCATATGGTGCAGTCCAAGATTGAGTCCCCTAGAAAGGTTAAGTCTAAGAGTCTTGATATCCATAGTGAATTGGATACAAGTGAGTTGGAAAAAACCTATGAGTTTGTTGAGCACTCGGATTCAAAGCCGTTATGGAAGCATTTGTCTGAGGAACAATTGCTTGCTAAAATGGATCCTAATGTAGCTTCAAGCTATAGACAAGCATTGTCTTCCAAAAGATTTGTGTACAAAGAGTCAGAAGATTGTCCAAAGCCCGAAATTGTTAGGTCGATAGAGTTAGAGTCGAGTAACACAAGTTTGTTGGCTGAAAATGATTTACATTTAAAGGGTAAGGAGGATAAAATACAGCCTGAAATTGTTAGTACGATAGAGTTAGAGTCGAGTAATGCAAGTTTATTGAGCTCATTGTTGCCCAATAATGATGTCCATTTAAAGGGTACAGAGGATAAGATTGTTCTGTATTTTACTAGTTTAAGAGGAATCAGAAAGACTTATGAAGAATGCTGCACAGTGCGAACGATTTTTAGCGGTTTTCGGGTATGTGTGGATGAAAGAGATGTGTCTATGGATTCATCATATAGGAAAGAGTTGCAAAGCGTTTTGGAAGGAAAAGTGGTTAGCTTGCCTCAGGTGTTTATTGGAGGAAAGTACATTGGTGGTGCAGAAGAGATTAAGCAACTTCATGAGGCTGGAGAACTGGCTGAGCTCGTGGAAGGCTTTGCAGTAAAGCATTCTGGTTTTGTTTGTGGAAGCTGTGGCGATGCAAGGTTTGTACCCTGCCCAAATTGCAATGGAAGTCGAAAAGTATTTGAAGAGGAGGAAGGGAAGTTGAGGAGGTGCCCCAGTTGTAATGAAAATGGACTGATTCGATGCACTAGCTGTTGCCCGTGAATATTGATTCACATTTGTCATGTACATGCTTCCACTATTTTATTCGAGGTCTATGAATTATGTTACTACTTATGTATTGATATTGAAATCTGCAGTGTCCTCTTTTAGACCGATTTCAAGTGTCCATATTCTCTAGCCTTGGAAAATTTCATGTTCATTTTCTTTTTGAACAACTCGAAAGTAATAAAATCCCAGCAGTATGTTCTTCTTTGCTTGCATAGTTCTGAACAAATATGTGATTTGGAAATGTTGTTGTTTCTTCTATTTTGAGTGGAAGTATTCGTGGGACTCTTAGAGATTTATACCATTGGTAAGATTTCGACAAGTTTGTTATGCAGCATGTAGTATCAACTGTTTTAAGCTCATGGATTCATGTTTGGAAATTCTTTCTTTGGTTTACTACCTCTATTTAGATGCTATTAACTTTGCATTGTTGATATAATATTCTATGGATTACGACATATTAACTTGATAAGCTGCTTGTTGGAGTGAAAGTACCAAGACCAATTTACAGTCTTAAGGTTATGAAGATAACCAACTTTTCCGATTAGGTCTTGAGTTAGTTCAGACAGATTTGGACTGAAATTGAATCACAATATACTATTCTTAACGGAGAGAAGTATATATCTGTAGATGTTTATCATTTACTAACATGGTGCAACTTCATCAGTTTGGAATGACTGATAATATCTGTAGATTTTCTTTCTATGATAGAGTGATTTGTCTCTTTGAGTAGATTTATTAGCTATTCTCTTTTCATCATGTTCTATCTTGCCTGTCAGACCATTTGGCAACCTCAAGTGGTGGTGAAGTCCAAAAGACTTGCAGAAACAAATTCTACGGATAATGTTTTCCGGAAGGTAATGTCCCTTTCTCAGACTGAACTGAATTGGGAGTTAATGATACATGCTTCAAACAAGATGACTGTAAAGCTCTTATGCCATAATATTCAGTGCTAGGCGACTTCGTTCTGCTTCTGTATTATCTTCTCTTTTCGTGGTGCAGTTATTTCCATGTTTTGTTTGGTATATCAAGAAATTTAATGCTTTTATCCACCATCTGCTTGCTCCATTGGTGCAAGACCTCTTGCGGTGTACACATTTCTATTAATTTGCTTGTTGAGTTCTCAGACACATAACGACACGTGAGTCCTTTCCATTTGCCTTAGCCTTGGTGGGGATGAGTTATTTGATACTTGTGCTAGCTGAATGTTGTAGCATGTACCTGGTGAAATAGTCGAGGTGAACGCAAACTAGTCTAGATATGCCTTCTTTTTAAAAAATGAATTTGTTTGATGAGTTGCTTTGAAGCTTTCCCATATTTTTGTGGGGTGTATGTAAGCTGGTAGTATATATCAGCAAGTTAGTGTTTTTTGATATAAAAACTTGAAGTTGGTCAGAAGTCAATAGTAACACTGATTCAAGTAGAAGGCACTGTTGTGGTTGAAAAGCTCACATCCTTTACTGACTTCTTATGCTCTTCATGACAAAAACACTAGGTGGTTTCCTTTCATCTGTCAAAAACTTTGATAGATAGAATTAGCAGGTACTCGTGAAATTAATCGAAGTACAACAAGTTGAATGCATAAACATACACTCAAATTTAGCCTTAACCAGTATATAAGCACTCCAACTTGAGAGTACACATCTACACACTTCAACTTGATCTCAACTAGCAACTAAACACTCCAACTCGTCCCTATTGTGTCTCATGGTCACTCGATGCTGACATGACACATGAATTTTTCCAGTGCCAACGGAGATGAGTTGAGGTGTCTAGATGTTTAGTCTTAATACTCAAATTATGAATTTTCAAATTGAGAACTGAGAAGATGCTGAACAGTAACCATCACTCTGGACAAGGAAGAAAAAGATGAAAATGAGAGGTGCATAAAGACATCCTAGGGATGGTGGCTCTGGTCCACAAGGCCAAAACCTCATTATTGTACCAGAAATTAATTGTTTGGCTAGCATAACTTTGGACAAGATTTGAACACCTAACTTGTAGGCCAAAATATATACTTAATGTTCCATTCTAATTGAGGGTAAGGTTTGTCAAAAAGAGAAAATAATGAGTATTCAATCCAAAACTTTAAGCCATGAGTGAAGTGGCCCACGATATTATAAACCCCTTTATGAAAATATTGTACGATCAAGAATAAATGTATTTCTCTAACATCTTTATGGATTCATTACACGTGGGGTTGTTGACTCATTATCTTTGATACATATGAAAGAATCTGAGCATGTTTAGAGAACATAACGAGAAATATATATATGCAAATAAGCTTATCGAAATTTGCAAGTAGTTCAAGGAATAGGAATGACCTAAGACAACATAAACTTATTTTGAAAACTTGTGAGACATAAACAATTTCAATGAAGAACAATTGTACTTCTCTAACAAAAGGGCACTTTATAAAAGAAGAAGAAAAAAAGGCACTTTATAAAAAAACTAAAATTTAAAAAAGACACTTTATTAGAATTAAACCTTTTATTTTAACCTGTCTATAAAAAGGCATACAAGTTTACCAAGCCCCAAAGTTCACTTTTTTTTTTGCATTTGGTTGAGTTTTTGCTAAAAGTTCTACTTTAATTTAAACATTTAAAATTCCCTCTCTATATGTTGATTCTTTAACAAGGTGAGATAAATGAAAATAATTAATTAATAATGAATGGAAATACACTAGTATCACTTACTATTTCTTAGTTTTAGAGCATTTCTTGATGTTATGTTAAGAGTTTGTTATTGTGTGATATAACTAATGAAATACATGTCAATCAAAAGTCGGTTTTTTTTAGGCATAATACTTGGATGAACATTTTAATTTGATTTAACTAACAGTTGAACACTTCAACTCATCTCATGTCAATTCAATATTTCAACTTACAAAATGATCGTCTAAACACCTCCAAAATTTATGTATCACGCAAACGTCGGATGTTCACAAGATACCGTAGGAATAAGTTAAGGTGTCTAAATATACATTCTCAAAAATTTGAGCGCTAAGTTGTAGCCAAAATGTTTATCTATGTCTTATGCCAAAACTAATCGAAATCTCAAGAAACCAAAACAACTTGATTGATATTTTACAATAATAAGCAATAAATCTATAAAATTATAATTTTATTATTTGAAATAATTAGTTGAACAAGTATTAACAATTTTACCTACATGTTGCTTAAAATTAGAACCAATAAAGTGAACTGTAATTCCCGAAAATTTTGCAAAAAAATCAGTTTCTTCCCCCAAATATCAGTTTTTCCATTTTGAGCTCCACCGTTAACGCTAATTAGGGCTTTGAAATTGGTGGATTACAATTTACAAACCCCAGAATCGAAAATGGAGGTAAAAATCAACCGATTTTTTGGGCCAATTGTTACATTCATCAATGGAGGGGACCAGCTTCCTTGGACCTCCCCTGACATTGTTGTTGTAAGTTTTCTTGAATGACCCATTCTTATAAATTTTATTAAAACATTGATCTTTACATTCGTATTTCATGTTTTTGATGATTTGGGATTTTGGGGTTCCAGTAATTTGAGGTATCAGGTATATTTACTAGCACTTTCTCCTTTCTACTGACATGCTTGAGAACACAAGACTCGTGTATCTTTAGTTTAAGATCATGCTATTAAGAAAAAAAAAGTAATTTTGAACTCCGTGCCAAGTTAAAGGTAGAGTATGATTTTTGTTGATAAGTGGGTGATTGTGGTTGGGGCTAAGATTTTAATTTTATGGTGTTGATATTTAGAATGCCGACTTCAAGGGATATTTAATGAATTTTTTAATACGGATATACTGTTTGAGCATAAGCTAGCTGTTTCGACCAAATTGGTATCTTGGCTTTTCTTTGTCATAAACATGCTAGTTGGCAGTTGGACATGCCCTTATTTAGTCTTTTGCATGTTTTAACCATTATATAAGAACACTGTTGATTTGGGTTGCAGAAACTATGAAGAAATTTGTTATTGAGAATAAAAAGTTTATGAGAAATGTGTTGCTTTAGGCTGTCGGAACTTTGAAGAAAGATCAGTTTTTCTAATTAACAGTAGAAAATTGTGTTACTATTAATAAGGAAGAGTTTATTTGTTGATATCGTTCTTGTTAGTGAATTTGAAGTTTTGCATTGGAGGCACTATGTGTTAGCCATTTTAATGTTGTTACTTATAAAGATGAAGTGGTGCTTTTCCTTATATCAGCATGCAGTGTGGTCTTGCTTGGTAGTTTTTACGAAGCCCTGAACATTTAAAACTTATTTGGTCTTATTTTGTCTCGTTTTTGTCTTACAAGAGAGAAGTTGAATGAATTGGTTTGTATTGAGAAGCAAAAAATGAAGCGATAATTGTACTATGTTGCTTTTGGTGCTTAGTCTTATGTGCGTATGCATATTGATAGGGCTGCGAGAGAGAAGTTGCAGATGCTAACAAAGGTGCCTCTGATGAAGGAAAGAATGAGAGTATTATGAGATTGTCATGGGCTCTTGTTCATTCTAAACAATCTGAAGATGTGCAACGAGGGATAGCTATGCTTGAGGGTGAAAATTAGTTAGATCTATTTCCTATTTTATGTTGCACATTGTTGCTCGACTTGCTTCTACATATCTAGTAATGTTTGTGAATTGGATACTACCACCGACTATCTATTTTCATCATTTAACTCCTAGTTTCCATATTCATGGACATATACGCCTGATGCTCTTCTTTGTCTTTGAAATTCTAAAGCAACACACATTCATGAAGTTCCCATACTTGAAGTACATTGTTGAGACAATTTCTATTGTTTCTCTTGTAATGTAACAGAATTTGTTGTTTAGTAGTAGAAACTATATTATACTGCTCCATATAAATGGTCTTAGGAAGTAAGTTCATAAAGTCAAGAACATGTAATGGATTACTACAATCATGTTACTGTTGAATCGTCGCTCTGGATTTTGTTCATTGGTTCCTGGTACTGTTGCTTTCAACTCTTTTGGGATTTTTGTTGCTTAAAATCTTTTTATTTTTGTGTTTGATTGGATGTTTATGTGTCTAATGAATAACGCACTTGAGGATTTGATCTATAAAAACCATCATCTCTTTTGCTTCTTCTTTTTCTTCTCCAGCTTCACTTGCCAACGCAAGTAGTCCACTACAGCAGCGAGAAAAGCTTTATCTTTTAGCTGTTGGATATTACAGAAGTGGGGAATATTCAAGGAGCAGAGAGCTTACAGTTCAATGTCTAGAGGTTTGGTCCTATTCCTTTTACTGTTCTTAGTCGTTTGCTGTGAACTCTCTACTCACTCAGATATCTGACTCCTGAAATCAACTTGTTATTTATCGATCATTTGAGACAATCAGAATTCGACCACCCTGTTTAGTTTTGCTAAAAGTTTTTTCTTCCCTTTAGATTGCACCTGATTGGAGACAAGCTTTATCGCTTAAGAAGGCTATTGAAGATAGAATTACTAAAGGTAATGACCCGAGACTTTTTCCCTTGCTTGCTCGATTTTGGATAACAGCATACCAAATTGGATTCGTTTGTGTCTATGCAATGCAGATGGTGTCATTGGTATAGGAATTACTGTGGCCACTGTAGGACTCATTGCTGGTGGAATTATAGCATCGTTGGTCCGAAGAAAATGATCTTCACCAAAACAACTCTCTTGAGGTTATTGACACAAAAATCCTAGTTTCTATTGACAAAAAGAAGATGAACGAACCATATTAGTTCGTTTCTTTTCCATTTCCTTGCCTTCTTCTTCTCTTCGACTCGTTTAAAGGGAGTCAGTAAATGTTCTATAGAATAATGCCAGGCCATATGGCTGAAATTCTTGTGATTTACTGCTCGTTTGGTTAAAGACTCACTTTCGAATTACTAGTTATATAAAATGTCATGTAAATTTGGCTTCGATATTTGTTAATTAACTGTGTGTGAAAACTTACAATCACTTGCCATCTATAAACTATTCATATTAGGAATAATTTTTAGTCCAAATTTACATTAACAACAAATTCATGAAGGGGTCAATCTATGTATGCTTAGGATAATCGGATTAAGGAAAAACTCAAGAGATTGCTTCGAAATAAGATTCTTGCTGCTGGTGGGACGACTAGTATATTTTATAAAAATGTTGAAGAACCAAATGCAAAAGCCACAAGGGTAAAACAAATATTCTTCTCATGAATGCCAATCACAGTTTAAATATTTATCATTTCTCTCAAGTGGCTTTGACTGCTTGGATAATAATAGTTCCAAATACAAATAAACAAAAGGGAGGCACAATAGCATCTTCTGCTCCAAACTAAGGCATATTTGTCCACTAAATATTATTTTGCTCGGGCTCTTCAAAAATGTTGTTGCACCCATGTCTGATCGATAGATCCACACTATTTTCTAGGATCCAACATGCACCCCTTGACATTTTTTAAGAGTCCGAGCGACATAGCTGCAAAGTCTAGTCAACAATGAGTGTATATTACTAGCCTAGCCTACTCTTTGTGCTTGTCAATCAGTATCCCATTCTTCAGGTATAGTTTTTCTCTGATCACGTGATCCGTCCCCTTCCTCCCTCTTTCATCACAAGGCGTGGTCGGACTCTGAGGAAAAAAATTCACAACTTTTTCCACAGGTTGTTGAAACTTTTACATGGCTTATCATAATGAGAACCTTACTCCTAGTGAGCTTCTTCAAGCTGAAACACAGTCATGGAACCAACTCTATTTCTTCATAGAACATGTAACATTGAAATGTGCACTTCAATTGGACATACCTAATGTCATCACCAAACATGGCAAACCAATGACAATATCAAAACTCACGTCTTCCCTCCATATTAGCCCTTCAAAATTTCCCTATTTTCACCGCCTTACACGAATATTAGTTCATTATGGCTTCTTGATTCTACAAAAACATGATGATAACGACATTGATGATGATAAAGGGTGTTATTCGCTTGCCCCAGCTGATCGCTATGTAGTGAAGGACGGGCCCTGGAACTCGATGGAAGATCAAGATACTTTTTTCTTTAAAGCATGGAAATGTTTAGGTGATTGGTTCAAGAATGATGATCCAAGTGCATTTTATACAGCATATGGAGACTTATTCTGGAGTAAACTTTCGAGTGATCCGAGTATTGGTAATTGGTTTAACGAAAACATGTCTAGAGATTCGCGATCATTCATGAAGGTGTTGATTGGCAACGAGTTTAAGGATGTGTTCGAAGGATTGACATCTTTAGTGGATGTTGGAGGAGGGACTGGAACCGTCGCAATGTCCATAGCCAAAAGTTTCTCTGACATGAAATGTATTGTTCTTGATCTTCCTCCTGTTGTGGCTAACTTGCAGGGAAGTGAAAACTTGGAGTTTGTAGCAGGGGATATGTTTCAGAAAATTCCTCCTGCTAATGCAGTCTTACTCAAGGTAAATAAACAACTTTTCGCTAATAATTCCCCTGTATTACTAGTTTCTCTTATATCAACATATCCAGCGTAATCCCACAAGTGAGGTTTTAGGAGGGTATAGTGTAGAAAAACCTTACCCCTACCTCGTAAAGATAGACCCTCAAATCAAGTAAAACATTTCAAAACAGTTTGAAAAAGAAAATACATAAATGAGTCACTTCTCTAATTAGCTTTTGGACATGTTTATTTTGTAGTCAATTTTGCATGATTGGAATGATGAAGAATGTGTGAAAATATTGAAGAACTGCAAGGAGGCAATAAGAGGAAGTGGAAAAGTTATAATTATAGACATGGTGATGGAAAATCCAGAGTTAGATGATGAATCTGTCCAAGCACAGCTCTTCATAGACATGTTGATGATGGTTTTTGTGGGTAGCAAAGAGAGGAACAAGAAAGAATGGGAGAAACTTTTCTTAGATTCTGGTTTTACTAGTTACAAAATTACTTTGACTCTTGGTTTGAGATCTATCATTGAGCTCTACCCTTAGATCTCTCATGATTGTGTTGTATAAGCGGTCTGTCAGAAGCGGATTCAGGATTTAAATTCTACGAGCTCAATCTTTAAGATTCTTAGCATAGAACTCGGTGTAGTTTTAAAGTTATGGGTTCTGACCTTGTATAAATTTATGTTTTGCATCGAAAGTACTGAGTTTAGATGAATTAGATATTCTAAAACTAAGTTTTATCAATAAAATTCTAGTCATTTATTAATGTATAGTTCTAATTTTTTTATAGGTGGCTTTTCGGATACTTAGAGTGAAAATAGTAGTAGGTATCCTAGGAGCTTTTATATTATACTTTTGTATAAAGTTTTCTCTGATATCAAGTCTTGTATATTCTGTTATCTGCAACAACAAAAATTCCTGTTCTATACTAGAAGAAAATCATGATGCAGAGGTATCAATCCATATGATGCAGAGGTCTTTAATCAGAGATATCAATCACCGCGACAAAATGCAGGATTATTTTATCAATGTTTGGTTAGAGGTATTAGTTAGTCTCGAGATTCTTTTATCCCATCCCCCATACCAAACTAGTTTACTTAGACTACTACTCAGAAATGAGATTGATCTTTCGATTAGTTAGAAGAATATTGTCAACTGGTCTAATGATCATTGTAGTCTTGATCAGTATATTATTTTTCTGAATAGTAATTTAAAGGTCTCAGTAAATCATTTTCATAAAAGAAGCTTAATACATAAACAAACACTCAAACTTATCCTAAGATGACAAGTAAACGCTCCAACTGAGTATGCACATCTAAACATCTTAACTCGTCTTCAATTTGTCAGTTGAACACTCCAACTTACAATATAATCATCTAAACACCTCCAAAATCAAAGCGTTAAAAAAAACAATACTATTCATGTGCTTCAAAGTAGTAGGTTTACACAAGTAAAACAAAAAATAAAAAAAAAATAAAATTAGTACTAGTTTGTATGCATAAACAAGAGTACAAAGATCAATCAATGCCATAGAGCAACAAGGTGAAAAATAAATGATAAAATTCAACAAACATGACATTCTTGAAGTGGTTGGTTTTGCATCCTATCATTACTAGTTTTGTTTTGGATGGACTGCATAGAAGGTTTGGATGCCTGCTAGAAATGTATCAGTGACTTGCAAACCAATGACAAAAAGTGCTGCAATGAATGCAAAAACAGTCCATGGAGTGTTAAAATGAGTGTTATTCCATTCAGCAATCCATATTTTCCCTTTGCTATTGTAATGTTTCTCAATTTTGTCTTTCACATCAACAAAAGCATGTGGATTCGGCACCAAATCTCTTGCTAACTCATTGAACAGATCTGCTACTTCTTGATCACTTCCAAGAAAGTTAAGTAGTATACCTTTTGATCTCAGCTCCTTCACGTCTTCAGCATGATCGATAAGTGAATCCATGAAACTAACATAAGACGTAATTCCAAAGTCATCTGGTGTATCAGGACATGCTTCATACGCGACTAAGTTTAAAAAATGTGACTTGGTTGAATCATCTATGGTTATAGGTGGAAGTGTTAAAAGGGCTGAGCAGTGAAATGAAGTGAACTTAACCTCTGAAAGACGACGACTCTTTCCAGGCCTGAAACGGATTCCTGCTCTACGTAGCTCCATAGCTGAACGATACGAGCACCACTCACCCCTTAGATAACATCCACCTTCTGAGAAAGCCTTTGTGTTTATGAGATTTGTTTTTAATAGCTCAAGGAGATGAGCCGGAAGCCTAGTTTTCGTGCTTTCTTCTTTGCTAAGGGCAGAACATTCTCCCCCACAAATCTTGCTAAGAAAGTTCATAGCTTTTTCAGTACATGTATAGCTTTCAGGATGTAGATCACTAAAGAAATCAACAAAGAAATCCTTGATACTTTGAATGAATCCTTGACGTTGAGAAGGATTTGTATGTGCACTCGAGATGAACTTTGTTATCATCTTCATTCCTACATTGTTCTTGAGCTTACAACTCATTAACACATCCAGGACTTCAAATGGTAACTGATTTTCAAGTAAGAAAAGATCACGACGAATGAAAGCTATATCATGGCTCTTCATTTTCAGCTCTTTATAATTACTGGTCATAATGCAGTGAAGGTATTGAAAGATGAAACATCCATCCAGGAACATCATCTGTGCAAACTCCTCATCGTTGTAATCTTTGATCGATTCCTCAGCATAACACTCCTTGACAACAGGCATAATGTCCTTGACCTTTCTGTAAAGCTCATCAAGAGACACTGAATTTGTCGAAAGCCATGATAAGTCCCCTTCAAATCTTTTTTCATCAGTTAACTGAATAGAAAGTAACTTCTTGTACTTCTCCATAGGTTGAAGTTCTGGTTTTCCATGGTGAAATGGACCGATAGAAACCACAAGAGGCTCATAACACCTTAAGTTTGATCCAATATCGCGATGCATTTTTGGGACCTTTTGAATTTTTGGATTCTGCAATGAGTCAAGGTAATCTCTGCTCTTCTCCAATGAATTTAGCCATTGTCTCTCATTTTCACTGATTTCATGAGAGTTCAAGTTTGAACCTTGACGAATTGTGATGAGATGTTCATCAGGAAGTATCTCATCGCCGCGGATGCTCCTACCTTCTTCTTTAGTAAACATTGTTCCTTTAGAAGATAGTTTGTCCATTTTTTGTGAAATTATGAATCACAATCTTGATAGTATATGATTGAAATTGCTTGAACTTCACACTTAAACTGAAAAAATGGACTAGTATTTTATGATATAGTTCTACTTTATTGGGCCAGGTGATTTTTCTTCATTGTCAAGTCAGGTATTTTCCACATTCTTATTCCTAACCAGATACATTTTTCAGCTTTCTTCTTAAAACAGAGAAAATAAAACAGAATAGGATTAGATAAAGAGAAAAAGCATTTAGTTTAATTCTTTACCTGCCTGGTAAGAAACATTATCCATGACAAAAAGGGAAAAAGAACAAGGATAATCAATAAATAAATGAAGATACTTCTTGGATGTGATAGTTTAAGACATCTGGTTAAGGATGAAGAAGTACTTAACAGTTTACCGCAATCCTTGATAGTAAAATGCCTTGTAGAACTTGTTTTCCTGACTTCCACTAGCAAAGTCATTTTTAACAAACTTGTTTTCCTAGATAGAATGTTTTTAAATGGAGATCAAATAATAAAGGGCTAATGCATAAGTACCCTTGAACTCATTTTTCCCCCCCATTTTTTGTACATCTTTTATGCTGACGTGGCATCTTCAATTAGGTAAGTTGGTTGTGTTTGTACAGACGTGTTGACTATCTTGTATTTAAATTAAGCTAATACACGTAATTTTCTTTAAAATTTTTTGCATTGTATTTAACATTTTTATTTTTATTTTACTTTCATTCATTGTTTTTTCTCTTTTATTTATTTATTTTTTAAAAAATTGTCTTTCCTTTTGAATTGATTTAAAATTTAATTTCAAATGTCTTGTATTTAAAATAAGTTAATTTTGAATGGATATTAAAATAGGTGAAGAAAATCAAATAAAACATTCAAAAAAATTAAAACGTTAAAATTAAAGGACACTTTTCAATTTATTTTTTTTAAAATACAATAATTTTCTAAACATAATTAAAAGTGACGAGATAAGAAATAATGAAAGAAAAATAATAATAAAAAGTTTAAAGTGAGGAAGAAATTAAAATAAATATTTTACATGGACAGAAATGAAAATAATTAAATATATATATATATAAGTTTTAATATCAATAATGATGTGTACTAACTAATTATAAAATTACTAATTAAAAAAGGATATGTGTCGAATTTTTTCACTCATCACTTGCCATCAAGAGAGTGTGCACACTTTTTATGCCACGTCAACTTTAAGGGTGTATTTATTCCATTTTAAAATAGTTTAGAAAAGGGTAATAAAACCCTAGTTAAAATAAGATGTATCGTTGAGATTTCAGTGATAGTTCATAGGCTACCTATGCATTATCCCAATAATAATTAGTTTAGTCAAGTTACCTTTTTAGTTAATATTTTATGTATGATAACTATACATTTACTAAAATATTCTTATAAATTACAAATAAAAATAGTCGAAAATCACTTCTTTTTCTTAGTTATCAAAAACTTTTGTTTCCCAAACCTATTCAAAGTAGGATTGATTACTACCCGTTTTTTTTCTTCTAAATATCACATATAATAAGTTTCCAAAAATAGTTTTTCCATAACCTATTCTAATTAAGATTACAACGTATATGTGTGTATATATATAGTATATTACTAACCCTTCAACCATTACTTTCATCATATAATTTTTTTTATTTACCAAAGTTTTTCAATCAACACAACAAATTGCTAGGTAACTCTGTTTTCTTCAACCTTGAATTTCATCCTACTGTATCGCGATGAATTACGAGTCGTATAGAGTTGTAGAGAAATCTCCTTGTGGTAGATACATTAGATACAATCATAAATTGGGTGTAGGCGCTTCCAAACAAGTCTACATTGGTTGGGATCGCGTTCAAAAACTTGAGTTAGCGTGGAGCCAAATTAAAAATGGAAATTTGTTCAATGAAGAAGCTAGTATGTTGAAGTCGTTAAATCATGAAAAGGTTATGAAGTGTTTCTCTTATTGGTTTGATTCTGAGTCCAAAACTATTAACATGATCACGGAGTTATTCCCCTCAGGTAGCTTGAAAAAGTACCTGGATAATGTCGTTGGTGTTTGTGGTGATTTAGAGAGTATCAAGAATTGGGGCAGACAGATTCTTGAAGGGTTGAGGTATTTACATAGTCAGAGCCCGAAGATCATTCATAGAGACATTAAGTGTGATAATGTGTTTGTTGATGATGATGGAAAGAAAGTTAAAGTTGGTGATTTTGGGTTGGCTGTTCGTATTACAGATGGTAGTTTATTCGTGAAAGAGGCGAAAGGTACCCCTGAATTCATGGCTCCAGAGTGCTACGATGGAGAATACAATGAGTTAGTGGATGTATATTCGTTTGGGATGTGTTTACTTGAGATGGTTACTGGTGAGTATCCATTTATGGAATGCAGCACTCAGGTTCATGTATTTAAGAAAGTGTATGCTGGTGTAAAGCCTGCGTCTCTCGAGAAGGTGAACGACTCAAGATTGAGAGAGATTATCGAAAAGTGTATGCTTCCTGCATCTGTTAGGCCTTCTGCAGAAGAGTTGTTGAAAGATCCATTCTTTGTATGTAACGGTGGATCATCAACATCAGAGGCTCGTGCTCCTCCTACTGTCAATCGTGTTACTAGTCATCCGTTCAAGGGATTACATTGTTGTGCTAGAGTCGTTGCTTGGACTCTTAGAAAATGTCAACGTATCCGTGTCAAATTCTCCAAAAGTTGTGTATTTCATGCACCTGCTTCGAAAGTGAAGAGTCTGCACAACTTAGGCTAGGGATATTAGGAATTTGTATTTGATGTAATGATCGATGAAACTTTATCTGATATTTAACTATGTCTAGTTCTATTCTATTTTCTATTTCAAATCTTTTTTCCTTTATTAAACTTTGTGTTTAGTCAAAATTAGACAATCAAATCGAAGTAGAGAGAGTAGCTTTTAAGATAATGGCTAATATTTAAAATAATGGCTAATATTGATAACATTTGTAAAGAGGCTATTTTACTCACTTTTCCTAGAAGCGTACTAAGTAAGTCCCGCCAGTAATGAAAAATGAAAAATAAAATAAAAAATAATTCCCGCCAAACTCACAAAAATTCACAATTATTTCGCCACCGCAGAAGCCATCCATTGCAGTGTCAGTAATGAAGAATTTTAAACGAGCACCACCACCGCCGCCGTCGTCGTTGTCGTCGGCGGCGACGCAAGGTCCTAAACCGTCAAAGCATGTGGTGCATATAGGTGGTATTCCGGTGGAGTTCCCTTACCAACCCTACGGGACACAGTTAGCTTTCATGAATCGAGTCGTTGTGACACTTGATCGAGCACATAGGGATGGACATTCTCATGCGCTGCTTGAGTCTCCTACCGGTACTGGAAAGTCGCTTTCCCTTCTTTGCTCGACTCTTGCTTGGCAGCAGAACTGCAAGTCGAAGAATCGTTATTCTAATTCTACTCACTCTAAACCCGATCCGCAAGCCCTAGCTGATCCTATTGGTCACGGCGGCGGATTTATTCCTGAAACGCAGCCCTCAGGTACTTCATTTCCGTTATTTTGTTACTGATTTGTATGATGATCATCAATTGAAATGTAGGAGCCAATTTTTTTAGCTATGCTTCTGAATAAATAATTTGTATACATTACATGATTTTTTTAAAAAATAATATGAAGTTTGAGCTGAAGCAATTGCCTCTTTGAAGGTGTATACATTAAAGGCCGTGAACCACTTCTGACTTTAAGCTGTTGTAGAGTATCAATTACTAGACATTTCAGTTTCTGTATTTTCAGGCAACCCGGACACAGCACCACCTGCTGCAAGTAATGGGACGAAAAAGAAAAAAGCGGCACCTACCATCTTTTATGCCTCGTAAGATTCATATTTTTGAAAAAGTTTGTGTCAATATTACTGGTCCCTTTATAAAATTGTATCGTTCAAGAGATCTTTACATGTGAACCAAGACATTAGTGTATGAATTTATACCCTTTTTAAGAAGCAGCAAACTCTAGGCAAGCGAATTGGTGGAATTTGTGTATTGAAAATCAGGCCATCTTCTTTTTCTTTTTCAAATATAAATTCTCCATCACACACACACACACACACACACGCACCAAGTAGGTGTGTCACAAAGCTTCACAAAGAATTGCATCTCCAAGGAGGATACAAACGCTCAAACAATATACTCGTATGTTTAGCTTGCACCAAAAAGAGTTAGGTATAAATAACCATTCTTCAATTTGTGTACTGCAATGTATTTATCTATAAAGTATCTTTGACTTTCACTGGTCATGTCATGCACATAGGTACAACTCCCCAATGTTTCTTCACTCTTTCCATGCTGCATCCTCTCCATGCTACTAGCTATATCTTTTGATGTCCTTGGCATTACTCTCATTATAATTTCATATGTTTAATCATGTGACCTATCATAATTTTGTGTACTTGGACCATTGTGACTCTTTCTGCAATTGAAAAATATTCTTAGGAGGACACATTCACAAATTTCTCAAGTGATTCGGGAATACAGAAAGACAAGTTATCGGGTGCCAATGGCTATACTGGTAGGTTGCCTGTTTTCTTTCAATAAGTTAATTATATTCTTTTCAATCTTAGTTTTACCTACATTTTAAAGAGTTGGATTACTTATATTTCAGTTGGGTAAGTAGGGGCTTCGGTCTATTTTTAACCCATAAAAATATGGACAAGTATCAAGTATGGGTAAAAAACGGGTATCCATATTGTACTAGAAAGCCAACTCAAAAATTGCATTCTAACGTTCTTATGTTGTTTGCTTATATAAGATGATAGAAGAACCTTCCACTATGAAAAGAATTTGCATACAGCAGAATAGCTCAGATTTGCAATGAAACGGATAGAGCTTCAAAATCAACAATGTGAAAACTGCGAAAGAAATAATTAAAACTGTCTAGTGTGTAATTAGTGATTTTGTTCTATCAGAATAACAACAACATAATACTCATTAATATGAAACATGAAAAAGAAATGAAAGAAATAAAGAATGAAAGTTACCTGTGAACAGAGAAGAAAGAAAAAAAGAATGGAACTTACCTGTGAAAAAGAGAAGAAATTAAGTTTTTTGTCTTTAGGAGATTAAAGTGGGTTAGGACCATTTTATCCAATCCAATTTTTACCCATATTGATATGGGTTGGTTGCAATTCAATCCATTTTCAATTCTCCTAAATCCTATCCAATCTGCTCATTTGCCACCCGTAGTTGTTGTTATTGTTGTATGTTTCTTTCAGCTTGAGATTTTGCTTGTTTGCTTTCTGTTCATCATCTTTCAGGCTTCACGAAAACACTACTGTACAAATGTGAATGTACGAGGTGAAGACAACATTGATGAAAAATGGTGATTTTTCATATATTCATACAAAATATGCTTTTCTATCTCTTTTGTCCAATGTTGTAATGTTATGGCTGAAATTGCAGCAAGTTATTATTAAAGGATCAGGAGGCTGGATGCTCAGAATTCAAGTTAGTTTGACTTTCAACTGTTTATATCATCTATTCTTCTCTAGATTAAAAATTGAGATGTTAATCATCTAATTTCTGAACAGAAATACTCATAAAGTAAAAGGTCATCCATCCATTCAGAAAGGAGGGTGCCACGAAGCTCATGATATTGAAGATCTTGTTAAAGTTGGACAAATTGTCAAAGGTGACGGCCTCTGTGTAAAGTTTTCCCATTATTTTCCATGCGAGAGTGAACTTATCAGCAAATTATTATTCAATTTTCAGGCTGTTCTTACTTTGGAGCACGTTCCCTGGCTGATGATGCGGAGTTAGTGTTCTGTCCATACAATTATATCATCAATCCAGTTGTTAGAAGAGCAATGGAAGTAGTTATAACAGGAGCCATCATTATTCTCGATGAAGCCCAGTATGTATAGATATAAACCACTTGTGGAATGGTCATTGAATTTTGCCTGCTATGAAATGGAAAACTATATTAATTCATCTTTAGGTTTTGGGAATGGTCATTTTGTATATCCTACAATAAAATACTCTTTCTGATCCAAGTTCATAGATCTATTTTGCTTATCAATCATTTTCAGTTTGATCAAATTTTCGGAGTTTCATACACTGTTTCATCTTTTGAAAAATAAGCTTAAGATATTGAGAACATTAGAAGAATTGCTTCAAGTTATAACTCGTTCCAGTTCAACATGATGAAGACACCTGTTAAAACTTTTACTTACTGATCATTTTGTAGTAGACTCATAGTGGGCTAATTCATGAATTGAATCAAATGGGGCCTTTTTATGAACCAGAAGTGAAACAAAAGAATTATTTGAAGACAGGATGCCTAAAAGCACTGAAAGTATCAGATAAAAGTGATAATGCTTCATGAGAAGTATTTAAAAATTGATGTATTGTAAATTGAAATGAAGTCTATACATATCATTATTTTGACTAATTCTTTATATTTGTTTTGTTTGGTGTGCTATCTGCAGCAATATAGAAGACATTTGTCGTGATGCTGGTAGTGTTGATGTTGAGGAGGATATTTTGCTTCGTAAGCATGGACTAGCTTTTCTTCATGCCCTTTATTAATCTTTTCTTTGGGCCAAATTGAAAGAAAACTGTACATCATCCATTTTAGTTCATCACTTACCAGTTCTTGTTTTCTGGAAGAGTTGCAGATGGAACTGGAGCAACTCATACAATCTGATACAATGATTTACCAACCTTTGGTAGAAATGACACAGGTGATTACTGCAAATTTGAAGCTCTGTTGACAGCTTATAGAGCTTTTCCATCAGTTTGTGTATTCATGGTTTTTGCAGGACATAAGGAGTTGGATTGCTAGGAAGAAAAATACTTTAGAAAAGCACGGCTTCCAACACTATGCCTCATGGTGAGTAATGTTTTGGTTCCTGTTCCTGCTTCAAACGTTAAGCAGACAGGCGAAAATAAACATGTAATGTGAACAGATCAAGTTTGTTGCCATCAATATCATATGTTGGAGCATTAGATAGCAAAAGGAGTATCCATTACTTCTTTTAATTAGGCTCTTTTGGATAATTGCAAGAGGTAAAGTGAGTATACAAGAATTAATTTCTTGCATTTCCCTTGTATTTGGCTGGTAAATACTTGATGTAAACTTGACGCATATGATGGTATGCAATGCTTTAGGATGTGGAAGGACTTTATCAATAACTCCATTTATCATCTTAGATAGGGAAATATTTTTTCCTTTAAAGTGATACTGTGCCTTGATTTGTAGAAACTAAATTTTGCATGACTTTCTTTAGTGTACATCTTAGGATATTGAAAAACGGGGACTTGGAATCAGTTACTCCCTTTAATTTTGAAAAGCATGACTTTATCAGTGTTTAGGTTTCATTTCTTGCCTGACTTTGGTTATGTCATGTTATAGGACATTGATTCTTTGTTCAGTGACTACGAAAGATCTTAGGTTTGGCTTACTTAAACATTTATAGCTGCAGAAACTGAATCATAAATCACAATTGTATATGGTGTAAAGCCTTCAAAGTTGACCTTCAACCATAATTATATATGCGAAAGAAAAGTACTCAAAATTCTACAGTTCAATTACAAATTAGATCTAATCATATTTTCAAACAAGATGAAAGCTATTGCAAATACTTATTTAACTTGAAGATTCTGACTCAAGGTGTTTCATGATCAAACATTTGTCCAGGCAACTATGCTTCTGGTTGTAACTAGTTCTCCTAATTTACCTGTGCATGTTGTGTGTATAGTACTTTGAGCAGCATATTTACATTTATGTATCTCATCTGCTTCAACTTAATTTGTAGTTGGACTGGTGACAAGGCCTTGAAAGAGCTACAAGAAGCCAATGTGACAAAGCAGTGCTTTCCAATTTTAAAGGAATGTGCCTCGAAGGTAAATTCTTGCTGATGCTGGCCTGTTTAGATTTAAAATATTGAATGTGGATGGCTGGTTTTAAAAGTCCCATGTTGGTTGAGGAAATGGGTTGTGACCTTATTTGGTCTTGAACAACCCTTCCCCA
This sequence comes from Solanum chiquidenum, assembly GCA_029582725.1. Classification (NCBI taxonomy): domain Eukaryota; kingdom Viridiplantae; phylum Streptophyta; class Magnoliopsida; order Solanales; family Solanaceae; genus Solanum; species Solanum chiquidenum. The sequence continues at coordinate 1,941 of JAJOOS010003299.1, read as the reverse complement.
TGAGCTAGCTTTTGAGGTTGAGTAATCATCATCATTCCACGACTTGCTTTTAAGATTGAGTTAGGCCTGAAGTCCATTTCTTCACATTGAAGTGGTATATGAGGGCATGTATAATTATTTTAATCATTGCTCTTGCTCTCACCCTAATCTCTTATCATTTTTCTTTCTTTCCTGAAGGCCATCAGAGCTGCCTCTGAAGCTGAGCCAGGGACAGATCATTTGAGTGGCATGGCAGCATCTGTATTAGAAGGCACTGCACCTTATTTTGAATTCTAAATTGCTTATCTTTTAAAGGAACTTTCTTTATATATATATATTGACTATGAGAATCCTTCAGGACTAGTCTCCTCACTTAGTTACTTCTTCTCGGGAGATGGGCTTCATGTGTGTGATTATCAGCTAGCTTTACAACGCTATGTCAAGAAAAGTCCTGGTAAGTACTTATATCTGTGAGGAAGATGCTGATTATTGTTCCTGTCTTCAGGTACACAAGGTCTCCAGTTGATCTTGTTAGACCAAATTGCATAGATCATTTAACCTATTTTGTGATAAATTTACTCAACGTCGATTACAGATATTTGTAATGAATTGTAACAAGAAATGCTTTGCCTGCAATGATACGTTTTTGTAATAAGCATGTTTTTGAAGTGTTCTTTCTTCAGAAGAACTTGGTATTCTAAATGCTTTTGCAGGGCATAAAGGATCTGAGGGTTTATTGAAAATTTTCCTGATCACTAAAACAAGTAGAGATACTTGGTGATTCGTTCTGTTTTGTTCTGGTTCTGTTCAGTTAAAGGAGGTGAAAGCCCTTTAACTCCATCATGGGAACAGACAAGAAGGAAATCTCTATGCTTCAGACATGCCTATATAATGTGAAGCGCCAAAAGCTTCATCCACCATGCAAAAATAATAGGAAGAGAAACAGATGTTTTTGTTTGCTTGTGACATGACAACCAACACTGATGGAAATTCTACGAATATAGTCATAATGCTCTCATCCTTAGGCTAGAGAATCTAATTCATTTCTTGATATTTGATTTGTTAGGCTAGAGAATCTAATTCATTTCTTGATATTTGATTTGCTTATGCTACTATAACTCTATGAATGTGCAGGAACTGCTGTTGGTAGCTGGACACAAACTTTTAGTTTGTGGTGCCTAAATCCAGCCGTTGTGTTCAGAGAAATTGCTGATTCTTGTCTATCAGTGATTCTAACATCAGGGTATGTTTAATATCATACAGCCTATGTCAACTTCATTCAAGCACTAATTATTGGTGGTGTTTTGGACGATTTAGACTATTCCTCCAATTTGAAGCAAACTTAATAACCTGTCAAGCAAAACTTTAAAGTCAGTGGTGTATGGTTTAGTTTCATGAATATTTAACATATGCCAAATGTTTCTTGTCTCTGTTTATTTTGCTTGTTTATTATCTACAAGCAAAACTTTAAAGTCAGTGGTGTATGGTTTAGTTTCATGAATATTTAACATATGCCAAATGTTTCTTGTCTCTGTTTATTTTGCTTGTTTATTATCTACAAGCAAAACTTTAAAGTCAGTGGTGTATGGTTTAGTTTCATGAATATTTAACATATGCCAAATGTTTCTTGTCTCTGTTTATTTTGCTTGTTTATTATCTACAAGCAAAACTTTAAAGTCAGTGGTGTATGGTTTAGTTTCATGAATATTTAACATATGCCAAATGTTTCTTGTCTCTGTTTATTTTGCTTGTTTATTATCTACAAGCAAAACTTTAAAGTCAGTGGTGTATGGTTTAGTTTCATGAATATTTAACATATGCCAAATGTTTCTTGTCTCTGTTTATTTTGCTTGTTTATTATCTACAAGCAAAACTTTAAAGTCAGTGGTGTATGGTTTAGTTTCATGAATATTTAACATATGCCAAATGTTTCTTGTCTCTGTTTATTTTGCTTGTTTATTA
>JAJOOS010003298.1:0-20486 GCA_029582725.1 Solanum chiquidenum | reverse complement strand
CCCAATTACCTTTGAAATCTAAAACACAAGCTCTCAACATGTCCTCTAAAGTTTGAATTGTGTGTTTTTCCTAACCATATGTCTGAGGATGAAAAACAGTACTAGGGTTCACCTTCGAGCCCATACCTTTCTGAAATGACTTCCAACTGTGCGATAAACTGATCACCTCTATCTGAAATGATGGACAAGGGGACTCCATGCAGTCGAACTAAATCCCGAATGTATAGATTTTCATACTCTTGTACATAATTGGTAGTCTTTACTGGTAAAAAGTGGACTGATTTGGTCATCCAATCAACAATCACCCAAATGGAATCATGTTGTCTACGAGATCCGATAAACCAATAATGAAGTCCATATTAATCATTGATGAGTCCACATATTGGACTCATTTAGGGCTTTATTTTAATAGAAATAGTGTCCTCAAATGCTTATTTTAACTCAATATCTGATGAAAATGCTTCAGTTTCAGGTATTTGAAGTTTTAGTGGAAGCATGGACACTTAGGCACAAAAAGGAACGAAAAGGCTGAAAAGAACAAGAAAATGAAGGCCTGAGGATCTCCGACTTCACTTGGCGAATCGCCGAAGGGTCTCACTTTGCCTTTTGTTCCAGTGTGCTGAGCCCTGAAGAAAAGGATCAAGTCGGCAGAAAAAGGGAGCATTCGAGCATCGCCGAATAGTTCCGCGAAGCAGTACTATGTCACCCAATGACACAGAGCACAACTATGCCGAAGGACAGTGCAAGACGGTGATGAACAAAACCAAAGGGCGAATCGTCGAGTTCATCGACGATTCTGACTAATGTCGCCGAGTGATCCGCCACAACACACATTTTTTTAAACTATAAATACTCGTTGAGAGTTATAGCTTAGTATGAGATTTGAGTATCATTTTGAGTGAAAATTTTATACAATATAATTTTTAGTACTTTGTACTCTCAAGTTTGGAGAGGGTTTTGGAAAACTTGAAGAGAAGAGTTCAGCTTCCCCAAGTTGGAAGTAGGTCTTCTCTATTCATATTTCTTTGCTTAAATCAAGGTTTAATTTCTTATACCCATTTGATTTCACTATCATTTTAGGTGTATTTTCTTATTTGTTGATGTGTGGCTAAAAACCTCCATTCTTGGTGTGTGATTTAGCAAATATGTGTTGATATTAGTGTTGGGTCTTGCTTGCTGGTAGGTTAGATGTATTTTAATGGTGATTTCACCTAGTGGTTGTGGTTTAAGTTAATGGGTTTGTAGTTGCAAATACAAAGTCACCGATTGGGAGGTCGCGAAACCAAGACCACTAGACTGATGGCCTAAGGAGTGGGTCAACATGAGGTTCAGCCCGAGAGGGTGAGCCCTAGTCCCACATCCTAAAACTCAGCTCGAGAGAGTGAGTGGGGTAAGGCGTAGGCTGGTCTTCATGCGGCAAATGGGTGTCCGAGAGGAACACATTTGAAACGTGGTAAGTTGCCCGAGAGGGAGCTTATTTCCATCTCAAGCTTAGCCTAGTCACTACTATCTTGCAAATTTCCTATCGAAAGCATGTACCCAACCATTTATCTCAACTTGTATTGCGGTCACACCCCAAGAACTCGTCCCCATACATGATTTTCTTGTTATTTGTGTTGTTTTTACTTGTGAAAAAAACCCCAATTTGATATTTGACACAGTTGTGTTCCCTTTTTTAAATTTACAATGTTTTTATTCGTTAATGTCTTTAGCTACGACTAGTTAGAACTAGATTTTATTTTTCTATCAATTCTCAAAACCGCTCCCTTGGGACACGACTCCAACCCTTTGTTGGGTTACTATATTGTCGACGATCGTAGAAACTCGAATCGTAGTTAGTGTTGTTGGTCATGATAAGCATCAAAATGATACCACTGCCGGGGAGTGGTGTTATTTGAGAATTTTTAGATTAGTAGAATTTGTGTTCTTCTTAGTTGTAGTTTACTAACCTTATTTTTAGTTTATTTTTCTTTTTATTTATTGGTGTAGGTAGGTCCCCCGCAGATGCACGCTGAGAATGGCGGCAACTTGGCTGAGTCGTGCCAAGAAGTCAAGAGAGACTTCGAGTTAACCGCACGGGTAACTCAACTGAATGAGTTGGCCACCAGAATAATAAAATTGGAAAACCAGTGTAAGAGTCCCGGGAGGTACATACCTCCTCACGCGAGGAAGCAGTCTAGAGAGGGAGAACAATCATGTCAAGGACACACTCCAAATCATTCTCCAAAAAGTCACCGAACAAGATCGACTGTTGGAAGGGATGACAGAGAGTATTGCAGTGTTGAATCAAATGGTTGGCTCATGCTCTAGATCAATCCAACTGATCAAGACACTCCTGATCTATGCGGTGCCTCCTCTTCAATCAAACGAACTATTGGGGTTGTCCAGTAACACTAGGACCAACCCAACCAATGTGGAGTGAGTAAGGACTCGCGTCGTGCCACAATGTTAAATAAGGCGCTTCTTGGGAGGCAACCCAAGGTTTTCAATGCTTTAACTTACTTTTATCAATAATGGTGTGTTAGTGATGCAGGTTTGAATGAGGAAAGTGGTGAAAAATAGAGATTGGCGAGAAAATGGTCAATCGGCAAACCGCTGAACAGGTCGGCGGCCCAACCTGACCCACCGTTTGGCTCAACTCAAGTTTAAAGTTAGAGCCTGTAAAACTCGACGACCTTGAGAAGCAGTTCGGCGCATCGCCGACCAGGTTGGCGATCTCGACTAAGATCGCCATCTTGATCCCAAGAACTTTACAAATCTTTAACAATCGGCGGGACAAGGGCCCACTTGGTGATTCACCGAGTGGATTGGCGATCGCAACTAATGTCACCAAACTAGCGCGAACTGGACGGTTTATAATGGACAAAAGATTCAAAAGATTCAACCTCTTCACTTTCCCTCACTCAGAAATCTCCTAAACTCGCACCAAGGTAGTATCCTCTTCAATTTAGCATTAATCTAGCATTTATTTTGGGACTTGTGCTTGGAATTGGAATAATTTGCCGCCTAGATCTTCAAATCAAATTTAATCAACATTAAAGGTTGGCTTCCTTTTTACATATTTACATTTGAAAGTTTTTGTGCTCATTTGCAATAATTGTCTCTTGGTGATGTGTGTTGGGCCTCTCTGATAGGATTAGAATGATTACATGCCTAGTTTAATTCGAAAGTCTTGCCTGTGTTATCTAATTGTCGAACCCTCATAATATTGGTGCTTTTTTATGAGTTGGGTCGTGTTCGCATGTGGTTTTAATTGATTGGGTGATGTCTAAGTAACCCATGTTTGTGCTAAATGTCAAAAATTTGCTCAATAATATAGAGGGTGACACCGCTCTTAAGAGTACATATCGTCAAATAGCCAAATGCGGCAAGTCCAGGAGAAATTTGAGTATTCCGGGATGATGGGTAGTATGGGACTTATTCGAATTTAGTTAGTGTATACTTTAATTTTGCTTCAGGGGTTTGCGGGATTGAATTCGAGAAGATGGATTGAAAATGGGCACGTTGAACCATTCAGTGAGCTGGGTTGAGCTCACCGAGTCATTCAGTGCTTTGCCCAATGTCTCTATCTCGCCCTTAATATCAGTTCAAGTTGAACAAAACTGTGACTTTCAGCGAGAAACCATAGGTCACCGAGCGCACTTGGTGACTCACCGAAAGTAATCTTGACCGCCTCTCGTATGCTACCCCTGAGACCCTTATGCACTGTAACTTTCGGCGGACAGACCCTTGCTCGCCAAAAGAATTCGGCGAATCACCGACTGGATCGATGAGTTTTTCTGCAACAAGATTTGTTGTGCTAGAGCGTGGTTGTGTGGTTTCTTAACTCCCCTCTATCTTTTGCAGATATGGTTCGCACCAACTTAACTGAGCAACCACAGAAAAATACTAAAGGCATTATAATCAATGAAGAAGGATCAAATTCTCCAAAGAGGAGAGGGGATAACCTCCAGCCGGGAGACAAAGGCAAGAGGAAGAAATACATAGCTAGAAAAGGAGTAGCTATTGAGCCAGATTTTGATGAACCAGAGGATGAACAACCTCTGATTAATCGAAGGGATGCACTCCAAACCAGATCTCAGCACACAGCCGCTAGTACTCCCTCAGCTATCACCCCCCTACTACTGAGTCAACGCCAACTCCAGCACCACCTCCAGTAGCCCCTGTACCATCCGTCGCTCCACCTCCACCCAGATTGCTGAACAAATTAAAATGCGATGGCTTACGAACCATTCTAGAAGAAAAGTTACTATCTCTGGAGGCTTTGGAAGGCAAGCACTCTGAGGTACTTGATACACTCAGATATCATGAGTTGGAGCAATTCACTAGGCCACGGGGTCCCTACATTCCTTCCTGGGGCCGAGAATTCTACGTAGCCTATGAAGAGTTAGTCCCAAAGAATAAGAAGAAGGCTAGTGAGTTTCGGCCAGTGAAGTCGGGTATGGTTAGAGGCAAGGAGGTGGAGTGTCACATCGAGCATATTAATGTTGTATTGGGTCGACCGCTGCACTTGACACTGCCCTACCAGGGTTTGCCTATTGTTCCATCTCTGGATGATTTGAAGGGTTGGTTAGCTCCGATGATCTCTGACATAACCCCAAGGTGGATGGATGCAGGAGCTCCTATTGAGAAGAGGGATATGAACATCGCCTCCCGGTACTGGTTTGGTTTCATCAGTAGCACTATCATGCCATCACAGAATGAGTCCATCATGCGTCACCCTAAGGCGGCCTACCTTTTTTCTATCATGACCAGGAGACGAATCGACCTGGGACTGCTGATTTCACAAGAGATGGCTATGAGAGCCAAACATATACATACATCTCTGTCTTTTCCTGTTCTGATCACTGAGTTATGCCGGTGTGCCGGAGTACCCCGGGATCCTGCTAGAGATTTAGAGGTCACTCCATCTTCCTCCATCGATATTCGGCGTATAGAAGCCGATTTCACACGACAGGAGGTTGATGGGAGGAGAGCAGGTCCAACAGATACTTCTCCAGAGGTCGATGTTGACTCATTACCAGCAGCAAAACCTTTCTCTACTCCGGCCTCGGAGTCTTCAGGTATACCCGCCCTTTCTTGTCAGACCCCAGGTGCCTCCTCTTCCTCTCAGCCTACCAGGATGACTCATGCCATGATCCTGAAGATGGGGCGGCTAGCCTATTCAATGGATGTGAAGGCGATGCGATTGGAGGGATCCATCCTAGAGATGATTGACAGTGCCATCTTGACTGCACTAACCCCCCTTAGGACCACTGTTAATGATCTGACTGCTAGAGTCACTACTTACGAAAGCAGACAGGGGGAGATAACTGAGGTTTCAACATTAAAAGCCAAAATAGTAGAGTTGAAGAAGGATGTAGCTTATTTGAAGGCTACCAACTTCACTACACTGATGCAGGGAGCAGATGATGAGGATGCTCCTGAGACCTCGGGGATTCCTCCGGCTATTACCGTAGATGTGTAGAGGGATGATAGGGGCATGCAGAGTAGGATGCAGAGACTGATGAGGAGTTGATATCAATGAACGCTGAGGAGACACAAGAGAGCAGAGATGAAGGGATATTCAGTGACTTGCCAGATCTTATAGGGACGGTTGTGCAGCCGATGATCCAGACATCATCGACTGAGACGTCCATAGTAGGCCCTAGTGGATCCAGCATTGCTATTCCATATGAGGCTACTCCCGGCACTGATGCTCATACACAGACTTCTACACCAGCTACTGAGACTCCGACAGAGAGAGACATTGCATAGGCAGGACCTTTCTTTACCTCCCTCTCTATCTTATTATACTTTTACTTTTGGATACTTTATTTTAATTGCATTTAAGGAAAAACTGCTTTAAATTATAGTGGGGTGAGGCCCACACCTTTGTGTTGATATTCGTGTTGTTTTGTATATATTTGGGTTGTTCTATTTAAAATTATTTTTACACTGCTTTCTGTGGATGTTTGAGCTCATGGCTCTCTTTTGTTTTAAATTGCAAAAATGATTTTGAATCCTTTCGAAAAAAATTTATTTTTCAAAATTTTTTGCCACCGCTTGTGTTGAAAGTGGTTGTTCTTTTGCAAAATTTAAGTCTCGGTTCTGATCAATACTGATGACTTGAATAGTGGTCTCAATCGAACGAACATGAATGTGCGGCTACGACGAGACCAAATGAAGTTGCATAGACAATATGTGAACTCTTTGCATCTTGTTGTGATTATCCATCTATTGAATTGATTCTCTTGTAATGACCGTTGCACACTAGCGAAAGTGTGTAGTCTTGTTTGACCTAAGTGTCGATGCCTTGTGTGATGAGCTTACTTTGAACCTTGCATGAATAAACCTAGAATTTACCCCGTTAGTCTGATTGATTTAGTAAGGTGTGCTCTTCAGATGATCTTAGGAAACTTTTGAAGAATGTGAGCCAATTTGGCATATACCTCTTTTGTGGCCTACCCGTGAGCGTGTGAAACTCTGTTGAACACCCTTTGAGCCTTACCTTTCTTTGAAAGAACCTTGATTAACCCTAGACCTTACTTGATCTACCACCTATAATCCTCTTGATTTGTGGTTTAGTGAATAGCCAACTTAGGCAAAAAGCCTAAGTTGGGGGTGCGGTGAAAAAGGAAAAGGAGAAATCAAGAAGTGCAGGAAAAGTCTCCCTTAACCCATAGTATTGCAGAAAAATGGAAACCCTCATTATAAAAAAAAAAGAAAAAAAAAAAGAATGAAAAAGAAAAGTTGTGGAATAAAAGTACAAAAGAAATTAGGTTTCCAAGAAATCCATGTAGATGAATAAAAAGACGACTTAGAAGCACTAGAAAAAGAATTGACTAAGGAAAAGAAGGGGATGCTTTGACAACATCACATCTCACGAGGATGAAGAAGTCACTGAGCCTAAATGACCATACCTTTACACTCAGCCACATTACAAGCCTTGAAAAGACCTTTTTGATCTTAAGTAAGCCGAATCGAAAGTAGATTGGAAAATAAGGGCAAACCTATGGGTGCAAACATGCATTGCGTTCCTCTTTTTGAGTGTGAGCGTTGCATCTGATTCCCGGTCTTAAATTGAGTAGCCTCTATGTGTGAATATGGAATCATTTTTGTGTGAGGGCATTTAGATACTTTCGTTGAGCTTGAACATACAATAGTAGAAAGTATTGTGAACATGAGAATCTTTTATATTGGTGTGTCACAACTTGAATCTTTGAATACACAGTTCAATCTTTGCATAAGTAGTTTGAAGTCTTGTTGTGTACATTCATGATTGAGTCTTGTATAGCACTATTTTAGACATCCTATTTGAATAGCTGAACTTGAGTTTGCTTGAGGACAAGCCAAATTTTAAGTTGGGGGTGTTGATGAGTCCACAAATTGGACTCATTTAGGGCTTATTTTAACAGAAATAGTGTCCTGAAATGCTTATTTTATCTCAATATATGATAAAAATGCTTAAGTTTCAGGTATTTGAAGTTTTAGTGGAAGCATGGACACTTAGGTGCAAAAAAGAACAAGAAGGCTGAAAAGAACAAGAATATGAAGGCCTGAGGATTGCCGAGTTCACTTGGCGAATCACTGAATGGTCTCACTTTGCCTTTTGTTCCAGTGTGATGAGCCCTGAAGGAAAGGATCAAGTCAGCGGAAAAAGGGAGATGTCGACGCATCACCGAATAGTTCCGCGAATAAGTACTATGTCGCCCAATGACACAGAGCAAAACGATGGCGAAGGATGGTGCAAGACGGCGATGAACTACACCAAAGGGTGAATTGCCGAGTTGATCGGCGATTCCAACTAATGTCGCCGAGTGATCCGCCACAACACACATTTTTGAAAACTATAAATACTCATTGAGAGTTATAGTAAGTATGAGATTTTAGTATCATTTTGAGTGAAAATTTTAGACAATATAATTTTTTGTACTTTGTACTCTCAAGTTTGGGGAGGGTTTTGGAAAACTTGAAGAAAGGAGTTCATCTTCCCCAAGTTGGAAGTGGGTCTTCTCTATTCATCTTCCTTTGCTTAAATCAAGGTTTAATTTCTTATACCCATTTGATTTCACTATCATTTTAGGTGTATTTTTTTTATTTCTTGATGTGTGGCTAAGAACCCCCATTCTTGGAGTGTGATTTAGCAAATATGTGTTGATATTATTGTTGGGTCTTGCTTGCTGGTAGGTTAGATGTATTTTGATGGTGATTTCACCTAGTGGTTGTGGTTTAAGTTAATGGATTTGTAGTTGCAAATACAAAGCCACCAATGTGTTTTCGGCTTCCCTGAGATGGAGGTCGCGAAACAAGTACCACTAGACTGATTGCCTAAGGAGCGGGTCGACATGAGGTTCAGCCCGAGAGGGTGAGCCCTTTTCCCATATCCTAACACTCAGCTCGAGAGAGTGAGTAGGGTAAGGCATAGGCTGGTCTTCATGCAACAAATGGGTGTCCGAGAGGAAGACATTTGAAACGGGGTAAGTTTCTCGAGAGGGAACTTATTTCCATCTAAAGCTTAGCCTAGCCACTATTATCTTGCAAATTTCCTATCGAAAGTATGTACTCAACCATTTATCTCAACTCGTATTGCGGTAACACCCCAAGAACTCGTCCTCATACTTGATTTTCTTGTTATTTTTGTTGCTTTTACTTACTTCTGACAAAAACCCCAATTTGATATTTGACACTTTTGTGTCCGCCTTTTTTAAATTTACAATGTTTTTATTCGTTAATGTCTTTAGCTACGAATAGTTAGAACTATATTTTATTTTTCTATCAATTCTTAAAACCGCCCCTTTGGGAGACGACCCTAACCCTCGATTGGGTTACTATATTGTCGACGAGCGTAGACACTCAAACCGTAGTTAGTGCCGTTGGTCACGATAAGCATCAATCATTTCCCACTTCCATTTCAAAAGGAGTATATTTTGAGCTACACCACATGATCGTTGATGCTCCACCTTGACTTGCTGGAAATTTGGGCACTTAACAATGAAATTTGAAATGCACCTCTTCATGCCACTCAACCAATAGACTTCTCTCATGTCATGGTTCATCTTTGTGGCACCTGGATGAATCGAATATCGGGAACTATGGGCTTCTTCCGTGATTCACTCTGGGAGAATATCCACACTTTAACATGTAGCTTACCTTGATACCTAAACACACCATCTCCCCCTTGTGCAAAGACCGTCACTTTATTCTTATGCATATTTACCTTCAACTCAAGTAAAATAGGATCCTTGTCATATTTCTCCTTAACCTGTGACACTAATGAGCTTTCGCCCCCATTCATCGTAACTACTGCTTCTTCATAGGAATCTAACAAACAAACTCCTAGATGTGCAAGTCTATGAACTTTCTTAGCCATATCTTTCTTGCCTTCCTCGACATGAACATGACTCCAAATGGATAACCCTATGAAGGCATCAACAACAATATTAGCCTTCCATGGATGGTATAGAATACTCATATCATAATCTTTGAGTAGTTCTAGCCATCTCTTTTGCCAAAGATTTAATCCTTCTGACTGAAAACATACTAGAGACTTTGTGGTCGCTTAACACATCAATGTAAATGGCACAAATATAGTGACACCATATCTTGAGAGTAAACACTATTGCTGCCAACTCGCGATTATAAGTCGCATAGTTGGTTTTGTGAATCTTAAGCTATCTTGAGGCATATGTGGTAACCTTACCATTTCGCATCAATACACAACCAAGTCCAACTTTGGAAACATTATTGTAAACAACAAAACCCTTTGTACCCTCTGGTAGGGTCAACACTGCAACAATGGTTAACCATGTTTTCAATTGGTGAAAGCTTTTCTCACAAGATTCAGACCATTAAAACATAGCTTTTTTTATTCAACTTAATCAAAAAGGATGAAATAGATAAAAAACCCTCGACGAACCTTCAGTAGAAACCAACCAATCCCAAGAAACTTCTTATGTTACTTGGAGACGTATGTCTAGGCCATCTCTGAACTACTTCAATCTATAGAGTGTCAAGTCAAATTCCTTCGCCAGACACAATGGGGCCTAAGAACACGACACCTTCAAACAAGAACTCACACTTAGAAAACTTGGCATATAACTCCCGATCCTTTAAAGTATGGAGAATTATTATTAGGTGACTAGAATAGTCCTCCTCATTCATTGAATAAATCAATATTTCATCAATAAATATGATAAGTAACATGTCAAGATACTGCTTAAATAATCTGTTCATAAGATCCAAGAATGTTGTAGGAGCGTGAGTCAAACCAAAAGATATAACAAGGAACTCATAATGACCATAACGGGTCTTGAATGCTATCTTTGGAATGTCACTTTCTCTTACTTTCAATTGATGATAGCCAAATTTGAGGTCTATCTTAGAGAAACAAGTGTCACCCTAAAGTTGGTTGTAAATTTAATCAATTCTCGGAAGGAGATACTTGTTTTTTAAAGTGACAGTGTTTAACTCACGGTAATCAATACACATCCTAAGGGAACATCTTTCTTTGTGATGAATAAGACCGGAATTCCCCAAGGTGAGACACTTGGTCAGATAAAACACCTATCAAGAAGATCTTAACTACTCTTTTAACTCTTTGAAATCAACTAGAGCCATTCTATATAACGGAGTAGAAAAATATCTATCCAGAAGTGGAACTGACTCTGAAAACTAGAGTCATTAAATCGAACAAAATGATAGATCCACCCCTTAGAAACAAACTTTTTGGCCTTAAGGTATGAAATAAAACGGCCTTTAGGCACTGTTGAACTACTTATCCAATCTAAAATTGGCTCATTCAAAAATTGAAACATGATTACTCGAGTTATGCAATCAACTGAGGTATAACAAGCATGAAGCCAGTCCATACCATGAATAACATAAAATACACCATATCTAGCCCAACTAAGTCTACCATGGAGTCTTTGTGATTGACAAAGTTGGTAAAACAATGGTAGACTCTATCTGCTAGAATAGATTCACCAACGAGTATGGAAACACTAAAGGGCTCAGGAAGTTGTTTGGGGTAAATGTTGAACCAAATTGCTACATAAGGAGTCACACAAGGAAAACTCAAACCTAGATCAAGTAAAGATGATTCATACCTCCTCCTATTCCTGAAATAGCTCCTCTTGGGGTTTTCTTTTTGCTGGAGATGTTGAAGAAGATTGAGCTCTATTGCCCATATTACTCTGCTTGTTCTTAGGGAATTTTCTCATAAAATGACCTCTCTAACTACATTTAAAACAACTACTGGAGCCATCACGACATTCTCCTGGATGGGTCCTACCACACTTACCACAAAATGGGCTCTGAAACCCTTGTGCCATACTACCCTGAGATTGAATACCCTTAGTTTTGAAATTCTTAGAACTATAATTCATGTGATCATTCTTGTTTCTTGGTGCAGGTGCAGGTTGATGAGTCCGAGATTTCGACATATCTAGGGCTTTGTTTTGATAGTACAAGTGTCCCCAAATACCTAATATATGCTCTAAACTGATGTTAAAGTCTTTATTTACAGCATGAAAGGCAAAGAAGCAAGGCAAGGACACTATCGGGCAAAAAGGAACTAATAAGCTGAAGGAGTCAAGAAAAGAGATCATGGTGATCACTAAGACCACTCAGTGAACCACCGAGTGGCTCTTTAGCTCGGCCAAAGTTCCAGCATGCCAGCCCTAGGGAAGAACCAATTTGGCGACAGGAATGGGCAATCAGGACTCCGCGACAATAACTTTAATGACCTAAGTTTACAAAACTCTAAGGACTGATGGCAAATGCCGTTGGTGATGCATGGGAATGAAGGGCGGATCCCCAAACCAATTGGAGAGGTGCGACTTACTTCGCCCAATAGCCTCTCAGGCCAAAAATTAAGCAGCTATAAATTGAAATTTAAAATAGAGTTGAAGGAGATCTGATCCCCAAGTTTGAGAGTTAGAGTTTTCTTTGAGTTTTTCAGTCTCCATTGTAGACTTTGAAGATTTATAAGCTTAATTTTGAGGATTTGTAAGTGGGTTTTTGAACTGAACCATTTTGGAGCCTTGTAAAGGCTTGTAGACTGTTACCCAGTGGATGGCAAATCTAGTTGGTAATTGTTTTTATCTTTTTATGTTGTTTACCTAACACCCCAATTCTTGGGGTTTGATCATGTAATTATGGGCTAAATTAGCTTATGGGTATTTTTATTTACTGATTTAAATGCTTAATTAAAGTGGGTTTAATCATTAGCTGTGTTTTCATCTATGAGTTATAGTTGCAAATGCAATTCTAACTTAGAGTTTTGGGCTTGCTTGAGAAAGAGGTTTTAGAACCAAAGATTTTGATTAGTTATTGTTGTTATTGGGTTGATATGGGTTCATCTCGAGTGAGTTAATCCTAAACCCAATTCTACCTATCTAGCTCGAGAGAGTGGATGAATTAAGGTTTTGGGTTACGTTGTTTATATTTATAAGCTTGTTGATGTTGGAGAGAAATCACTTGAATCGTAGTAGTTGTTTGAGAGAAAGATATTACACTTATAGTCTACCCTACCCACTGAAGTTTAGCAATTCGTTAGTAATTCCAATTACCAATGTATCAAAATTAGACTATAATCGATCACATCAAGAAAAGTCCTCTCTATATTATTGTTTCCCTTATTTTCGTACTTGTTTTAACTAGTAATTGCCAATTCAAACCCCTCATTTGACATTCGTTGTCAACCCCTTAGATTTGTCACCATGATTTTGATAATTTTTATTCATATAACCGATTAGAACACAATTTATAACTTTATAACTGAATTCAAACTTGTACCGCTCCCTGTGGGTTCGACCCCAACTCTTCGTTGGGTTTTATACTAGATAACGATCATCTACACCTAGTATTGGATGAGGTGTAGTTGAACATTAATAAAAGATGGTGCCGCTGCCGGGGAGTAGTTTTTAGAATTCTCTTATTAAAGTTGAATAGTGATCTTTTTGTGTTATAGTTGAATAAACTTACTTGTTTTGTTTTTGTGTTGAACAAAAGAAGAAATGAGCGTGAATTGGAGCAATGGTAGCCAAGTTGGCCACCAAGACGATATAGGGAATTTGAACGATGGTACGACCCTATCCAATTTGGTGGTGTTAGGGCTATACGTCTACCTTCTACTGAAGGGAGCACTATTTTTCATGTCACTAGCACAATGCTTCAGCTTTTACAAATGAAAGGATTGTTTGGAGGGCTGGCTCATGAGGATCCCTATGAGCAAATTCAGAATTTCGTCGATGTTTGTGGACCGTTTTCATTCAAGAATCTCTCTCAAGAATTAGTCTATCTTTGATTATTTCCATCGTATTTATCGGAGATGCTACAAAGTGGCTAGCTGATCTCCCGAGAAATTCCATTGCCACTTGGGATGAGCTTACCGTAGATTTCTATGTGATATACTTTCCCCTGTCAAAAATGATGACATTGAGAGATAGTATTCAAGGTTTTAAATGGTTGGATGGTTAACCAATCAATGAGAGATTTGAGAAGTTGTTACTTCAAGGTTTGACTCACGGACTCCCCAACAACGTCTTGTTGCAATAATTTTATAGGAATCTTGACTCGTTGAACAAAGGGGTTGTTGATCAACTTGGTCCTAGAGGTATAATGTAGCAACCTTATGAGGTTACATCTCAACTCCTTGATGGTATGACCAAGATCAATAGAGAATAGTACACTCGTGAAGACCAAATGTCTCATCTCAATTTTCGGATGACAAAAAAGCAGGTCGAGAAGGATCAAGAGAGACCAAATTATGGCCAAAATGATGACCCAACTGGACTTATTGTCGAAAAATGTGATGGATAGTGGGTTGAAGAGTGTGAATGTTGTGGGTATTGGTGGGGTAAAACCCGATGAGGCATATTTTGGGGCATTGTATAATGAGAAACTGAACTTCCTTGCAAATCAAGGAGGAGGTTTTCGTTCAAACTACCCAAGGCCGGGTGGAAATCCGGGTTGGAATAGAGATGATGGATGCAGATATTGGGATAGATAATGGCGTGATCGTAACACTACTTGGAAGGAAAGAGAGGGTGAAAAGGACAGATACATCCCACCTCATGAGCGTCAAAACCGTAAGGACAAAGAGCTAACTCAGAAAATGTCTGTACGAAAGACATGCTTTCACGCATTCTCAATAAGGTAGAAGGGTCGGACAAAGTTTTGAAAGATGTGAAAGAGGACGTCTCTACATATAATCAGACGGTCACCTCACATTCAGTGTCAATCAAGCAATTGGAAATGCAAATGGGTCAAATTTCATCTCATTTGAACCCAAGGACGAAAGGGGTCTACCAAGTGATACCTTGGCCAACCCGAAGAATGATCCTTGAAAGCGTATCCACATCGTACCACAACGTTAAATAAGGCATTTCTTGGGAGTCAACCCAAGTTTTTGGTGTTTTTAAATTTTGTTTTTGAATAACTGAAGATGAATTTTGCAGGTTGAAAAGTTGAAAGTGTTGAAAAAGGAGGAGTAGGTGAGCTAAAAGTCCATTCCGCAACATGCCAAATAGGTCGGCGTTCTCGATTTGCACTGCCATTTGAACCATCCAGCTTGATGGGGAATTTTGTAAAACTCAGCGAGCCAAAAGCTCAGTCGGCGACTCATTGAACAGGTCGGCGAGCTCGACTTAGCCCACCATTTGAAACCCCCAAATTGCAGGGAGTTCTGTAAAACTTGGTGAGCCAAAATATTTATTTCACCGACTGGCACGCGAACTGAAAGATTTAAGGGCCAAACAATTTAAATTTCAAAAATCCTTTTACTTTCCTACTTTTTAACTCTCACATTCTCTCATCCAATATTATATCTTTCATATTTTTGTACTTTTATCTTCGTGTTACTTAGGATCTTTGCTCAGGATTGATTTTGGATTTCTTTGTCGCCTAGCTTCGCAAATATCGACATAAAAGGTTGGTTTTCCGAACCCCTAACTTAATTATTGGTTGAAATCAAATGCTTGTGATAAATTGTTGTTGAATATCATTGGGTAGAGTAGTTGATCATTGTAAGATTGTTGGATTGCTCGTAATTAAATGAGTTCATGCATAAATGATTGTAAATAGCTAATTCCCGTGTTGAAAATTGATTAAATTATTGGGTTGCATTGAATAGTAGTTGGGTCTAGCGGGGTGAAGTCTGAGAAACCCCAGATTGTGCTAATTGTCGTATTTTGCCTAATAATGGAGTGGTTGACGTCATTCTTAAGGGCAAAAGACGTCAATTGGCCAATTTTGGCCAAGTCAGGGAAAGTCTGAGTACCCCGAGGGCATGGGTAGTATGGGTCTTGCTTTAATTTCATAATGTAAGTGTTTGATTTTGAAGTAACGGGTGAAAATTTGGCACGTTGAGCCATTTGGCAAGCTGAGCCATTTGGCAAGCTGGGTCGAGCTCGCCGAAGGGTTCAACGGCTTGCCAAACGTCCCCTCTAGATCGCCCTTTAATTCCTTAAACTTTAAGTTTACGTTCTGTAACTTTTTGCGATACGCCTGAGCTCGCCGAAAGTGCTTCTTGATCGCCCTCATGCACCCCTATTTCTTCAAATTAATCTGTAACTTTTGGTTAGCTACTTCTAGTTCGCCGAATGATGTCGACAATCCACCAAAAGGCCCTGGACATCAATGAACAACTTAGAATTTTTGCAATTTTTGCATTGTAACTTTCGGCGAGCTTGATTTGGCTCGCTAAGTGGTTTGGCGACTGGCCGAACCGTTCCCTAATTTTTCTTGCTGCTTCTTCTTTGAAAGTTTTCTTGAATTTTTCTAACATTTTTTACATTGTTTCGCAGGAATGGCTAGACCCAAAGTCGTCGGTAGAGACATGCCACCCCAAAAGCAGGGACGCGGAGTGGTTATTTAAGAGGAATGGGCTGCTTCCCGAGATAAGGCTAAAAAGCTACCTCCAAAGGGAGGTAAGGCAAGGGCAAGGCTCCCATGATTGTAACACCGGAGGAGACTAGTTTAGACAATGAGGGGGTATACGAGACACACCTCACCACCTCCGGCTGTGGGAGTGACTCTCAAGATGACTCTCCGGCTCCCATCTCTAAGCCGGAGGATGACCAACTGTTACAGGCAAGGAGAACGGAGCTACTCTCTGAATCAATGAACGATCCATCAAGGATCCCAGTGCCTCCAATGCCTACCGCTCCAGCTTCAGCTCCAGTGCCTCCTCCAGCACAGACAGTGGAAAAGGCACCACCTTTTCAGGGTCCTCCTCCCCGATCACTCAACCAACTAAAATTCAAGCGTTTGAGGACCATTCTAGAGGAGAAGAGATTGTCCACTGATGGTGTGGTGGACATGCACCCACAGGTGTGGAAAATAATCAAGTTCCATAAGTTTGAGATCTTCATTAAACCCTGGGGCCCCTACATTCCTACTTGGGTCCAAGAGTTCTATTCGGCTTATGGAGACTTGGTGCCGAAGGGGAAGAGCAAGGCCAGTGCCATCAAACCGATGAACTTTGTGATGGTTCCTGGCAAGAAAGTTAAATGTCGTTGCTCTTACATCAATGAGGTACTGCGGTGCACTTACAATTTTATGCACTGTGAGATCGATCTGGTCCAGACGAAGACAATGGAGGACCTTAAGGGTTGGCTGGCACCCCTTCTCTCCGATGTCACCCTGAGGTGGACAGAGGAAGGTACCCAGATAGAGATAAAGGACCTGAAAGTTGCTGCCAGATACTGGTTCGGGTTCATTAGCAGCACCATTATGCCATCCAGAATGAGTCCATCGTCAATCACCCGAAGGCAGCAGGCTTAGGTTCTATTATTTATTGACACAAACTAAATTTGGGGATGCTGATTGAGCAGGAAATGGCCATGAGGGCCAAGCAGTGACAAACTTCACTCCAATTTCTAGTGTTGATCACTGAGTTGTGCAGACATGCCTGTGTTTCGAGAGATGAGAAGAAATATATGGAGGTGACACCCACCTCTTTTACTAACATTCGGCGTATATAGGCCGAGTACATGCAGGATGAGGCTGACAAAAAGAGGGCAACACCGGTGGATAATTCCCTAGAGGTCGATGTTGACATGTTACCTATACAGGCAGTTATGCCTAGTTAGGGTAATGGGCCCTCAGGTACTTCTAGCTCCACTCCTTCTGAAATACCGAGTACTTCTATTGCACCCCCTCCCCCTATATCTTCTTCTGATGCTGCTTCTGCTTCCCGACCCCCTATCATACATGCCATGCTCTACAATATGGGCCATTTGTCCCGATCTGCTGATGTTCATGCCTCCCAGATAGAGGTCGTTTTACCTAGGATGATAGAGCAGGCTATTGTTGCTACTTTAGCACCCATTCGAGCTGAGATTAAAGACCACAAATTGGCATAAGATGCCCTTAACGTGAGAGTGGTGGAATGTGAGAAGGGCCAGGGTGCCATAGATGCTCTTATGGCCTTGAAGGCCGACATTCTTGGGCTCTATAAAGATGTAGATGAGAAAAAGTTCATTGATCTATCCATGTTCTTTGGCACTGTGGAGATCCTCGAGGTTCTGAGTGTATATATTCCAGCTTGTTCAAAGGTGCCTCCAACTACTACCAGAGATGAGATCAAGGCTGAGACGGATGATGGGTAGCTTGGTGAGCGGGAGTAGACATTTTATGAGGATTTAGCAGACTTTGAGGGTACTATGTTTGAGACTTCTAGACAGACATCATTTCAGGATACTTCTATGGTGGGCTCCAGTAGAGCCAAGGATGTTGAGACACCGGGCATTGATGCCCGGACAGATGGAGTGACTGATATGCGGACTTCAGCCTAGGCCTAGTCTAGAAGGATGCCTATTTTTACCTCCCTCTCTGTTACTTTATTGACTATTTCTGGTTCTATTTGCATTTGAGGACAACTGCATATTTTGTTGGTAGGGTGACGTATTCCCATACCTACCTCTTGTAGGTTGTTTTTGTGAATACTTGTTTGGTTTTTGTTGTAGTTTTGTGAATATTGGAGCTTATTTGTTTATATATATCTTGGTTGTTGGATTGTGGTTGTTGAACCCATTATTTTGATATGAAATGGTTTTGAACCAAGTTTAATATTTTTGTGACCTATTTTTCTGTATGATCGTGGTTGTTCTTGTGCAAATTTGAGTGTCGGTTGAGTGACAATACAAATGACTTGAATAGTGCTATTTATTGAGCAAAATGAATATGCAACTACGATGAGGCAAACTAAGTTACATAGGAAAAATGTGAACTTTTAGCATCTTGTTGTGACTAGACAATTGTCGATTATGTCTCTTGTGATGAAAATTGAACGCTACTAAAAAGTGTGGAGTCTTCTTTGATAATTGTATCAATGCCTTGTGTGGTGAGGTTGTCTTGAACATTGTGCTTGATGGCACGTATAGTTTTCTCTGTTGGTCCGGTTGATTGAGTGAAGCAAGTAATTGAAATTATCATAGGCAAATTTTTTGAAGAGTGAACCCATTCGACAATATACCTCTTTGTGGCCAACATTGTAATAAGTCTGAACCTTTTTTGGCACCCTTTAAGCTTATCCTTTTCTTGGATGAAACTTGAACAACTTTGACCTCTTTATCCCATCACCCATAGCCTTCATGAAGTATTGGTTTGGTTGAATAGCCAACTTAGACCAGAAGCCTAAGTTGGGGGTGTTGTGAAAAAAGAGGAAAGTCAAGAAGTGTGAAAGAATCCCCCTTTGATGGATTGTTTTGAAAATGATGAAATCCCTCGATGTAAAAAAAAAAGAGAAAGAGAAGAAAGAAAAGAAAAAGATTTTAAAAGAAAAAAAGTTACGAAAAAAAGCTTGTGAAAATAACAAAAGAAATGGGGTATCCGGTGATTCATTTTTGGTTGAATAATGGGGTGGAGTATGATCATGTTTGAATGTGAAAGAGAAGGAGAAAAAGTGATTTTTAGGCCATACTTCATGAAGGTAGAAGCCACTAAGCATAAATTACCATACCTTGGCACTCAACCCCGTTACAAGCCTTAAAAAGACCTTTGTGATCTTGAGTGAGCTAAATTGAATGTTGATTGGAAAATAACGGCAAGCCTATGGGCAGAGTCATGCATGTGTTCATCTTTGTGAGTGTGAGATTTGTATGTGATTCCGAAACCTTAAATTGTTGAAGAAGTTTTTGTGAATATGGAATCATCTTTGTTGTGAGGGCATTTGAATACCTTTGTTGAGCTTGAACTTGCATTTGAAGAAAGCATTGTGAGCGTTAGTACAATTGATAATGGTGAGTCACAATTTGAAACTTTTAGTGCACAATTGATCATTGTATGTGTAGTTTGAGCGTTTTGCGTGCATTTATGTTGAGTCTGAAGCAACACTGTTTGTAGGCATCCTTGTTGAACTAATTGATCTTGAGTTTACTTGAGGACAACCAATAGTTTAAGTTGGGGGTGTTGATGAGTCCAAGATTTCGACTCATCTAGGGATTTGTTATGATAGTATAAGTGTCCTCGAATGCCTAATCTATGCTATAAACTTATGTTAAAGTGTTGACTTGCAGGATTAAAGGCTAAGAGCAAGGCAAGGACATTACCGGTAAAAAAAGGAACTAACAAGCTGAAGAAGTGAAGAAAAGTGATCCTGGTGATCGCCAAGACAACTCGGCAAACCACCGAGTGGCTCTTTAGCTCGCTCAAAGTTCCAGCGTGCCAGCCTTGGGGAAGAACCAATTTGGTGATAGGAATGGGCAATTGGCGGATCGCTGATTGACTCTGCGACACCTACTTCAATCGCCTAAGATTACACGACTTTGTGGACTGATGGCCAATGCAAGTAGGCGATGGATGGAGCGAAGGGCGGATCGCCGAACCAGTTGGCAAGTTGCGACTTACTTCACGCAATGGCCTCTTAGGCTAAAAACTGAGCAACTATAAATTGAAATTTAAAATAGAGTTAAAGGAGCTCTAATCCCCAAGTTTGAGAGTTAGAGTTTTCTTTGAGTTTTTTAGTTCCCATTGTAGACTTTGAAGATTTCTAAGCTTAATTTCGAGGATTTGTTAGTGGGTTTTTGAACTGAATCATTTTGGAGCATTGTAAAGGCTTGGAGAGTTTTACCTAGCGGATGGCTAATCTAGTTGGTAATTGTTTTTATCTTTTTATGATGTTTAGCTAAGACCTTAATTTTTGGGGTGTAATCTTGTGATTATGGGCTTAATTATCTTATGGGTATAGTTATTTACTGATTTAAATCCTTAACTAAAGTGCGTTTAATCATTAGCTGTGTTTTAATCTATGAATTGTAGTTGCAAATGCAATTCTGTAAAGGCTTGGATAGTTTTACCTAGCGGATGGCTAATCTAGTTGGTAATTGTTTTTATCTTTTTATGATGTTTAGCTAAGACCTTAATTTTTGGGGTGTAATCTTGTGATTATGGGCTTAATTATCTTATGGGTATAGTTATTTACTGATTTAAATCCTTAACTAAAGTGCGTTTAATCATTAGCTGTGTTTTAATCTATGAATTGTAGTTGCAAATGCAATTCT
>JAJOOS010003297.1:0-21918 GCA_029582725.1 Solanum chiquidenum | reverse complement strand
GTATAAGAAATATTTAAAAATTATATCAAAGTAAATATTTTTATGTATAAAATAAAATTTTAAAATTATATATATAAATTCGGGTTGGTTTGGTCTCGGGTTGGTTTTTTTAGTTAAAACCAAACCAACCCAAATATAGTCGGGTTTTTTTTTTCAAAACCAAACCAAGTCAAACCAAACCACTAGTCGGGTTTTTTTTCCGAGTTGACTCAATTTGTGGTTTGGTTCGGTTTTCATTTCGGTTTTGTACACCTCTACCTTAAGCTATGTCAAAAAAACACAATAATTGTTGTTATCTTGATTATTGCTTTTTGCATATGTCATATCGATTCTACATCAAGTTCTGTGTTGCCATGGGAACAATCGATGAAAAATGATGCACAAAAATCAAGAAAGTTACTACTAGATTGTTTATGTGATAAGTGTGGTTGTGTGTCCTTGTGACGCATATCCAGGATCGTGTGAAAATAAATAATAAAGATCATGCTTCAATATTTATGTACATAGTGTTATAGCAATTTCCATGTAATTTGATGATTGTATGTTTGTGTTTTCTCTTTCTTTTCATGTTACTTCCTTTTCAATCGATCATGTATAAATAAAATAAAATTTGCTCTGATGAATTAAACTATCAATCAATAAAGAAAACAACTATTTCTCAAAAATAATATCAAAAATTGATAATATGCAGATTGACTAGTTGTAGGCAATATAAGTTGAGTCGGAGTCGAATCCCATAAACAACAATAATATAAAGACAATCAAGCAAGTATGTAATTCTCACTTTATAACGCTTAGCTAAATAATTTATAATCTATTAATTTTTGAGAAATTACGACTAATGTGGAAATATAAACTAATCTAGAAAGCTAGCAAAATGATTAGTGACCAGAACATGGTTACAAGAAAAATCAATATCTGTAGCCTAATTAAAGAGTATTAACACCTCAAATTCTTGTTAATTAATCTTTTTTTAACATCTCCAACATGTGTTTCTTTACATTATCATCATTATTATTATTATTAGTTGCAGCAATTAAATTTTAAATTAAGGTATCAAGACCTTCACGAACCTTTAATATATGTTTAATTTAAAAGAATTCAACACAGATTATTAAACTTGACGTGGATATCACGTGTTTGCATCACATTGGAAATATATTTATATATCCAACAATTAATTATCAACCTATTTTTACATTTTAAATATTACATGTTGAATTATTAATTGGAATAAATTTCATCATCAACGGCTTAAAATTAGGATCTTGCTTTAAGGTTTTAAAATCAGAGTTGAACTTTAAGTTCATAGTTTTTAATAATTTACTTCAGGTCATGAGCAAGCTAACATTATAAAATAATACGTTGTTATGTGAGTTTGATAACACAAATACTCACAAAGCTTAATTAAGTCATGTCGAAGAACACCATAATTTTTATTATGATTATTGCTTTTTGCCTCTTTCATCGTGACTCCACATCAAGTTATGTGGAAGGCGATGAATCATGGTTACCAATGAAAAATGATGCACAAAAATCAAGAATGTTATTGGTTAACTGTTTATGCGATAAATGTGATTGTGCGTGTCCTTGTGATGCATGTCCAGGAATATGTTGAATTTAATCGACAGAATCTATCGAGAACCCTTTAAAATTGGTGTACGCACTATATGCACCATTTATTGGAAAAGATATCATTTATACTTCTACATATGAACGAAGTGCTATAGCAATTTCATGTAATTCTGATGGTTGTATGCATTTTTGTTTCATTATAGTTGTATGCTTGTTTTTTGTTTTCTTTCTTTGTTTTGACCATGGTCATTTGTTTCTCAATTTTGCATTAATAAAACAAAACTTTGCTCCGATTAAGCCATGGATCGATAAAGAAATGAACCTTGATCCTTGAGTCGTATAACACAACTTTAAAAACTAGCTAACTTATATACAAGCCGAGGATCAAATAAAAAGTTCAAGTGAGCACCTTATCCTATCGACGTGGATTTCAACATTATCTTAGTTCATTATTGTATTTTCTTTTCATATTAACAATATATGTGTTACTTGGACGGAGGGTCCTTCGGAAATAATCCGTACCTGCACAAGACATATTATCCTCCCCAAACTCCATTTATGGAACTAGACTTATACGTTGTTGTTGGATTTTAAAACTAATATAATAGAGCTCCACATAAATTTAAGTTATAAAAATTGGATTAAATTTTGACTTGTTCAATGAGTTGCAATTATATTCAGTTTTTGTTGTAAGCTTCTAATTAACAAGTTGCAGCAATTAAATACACACATTGTATTAAAATTGGAATAAATTTCATCACCAACGGCTGAAAATTAGGATCATGCTTCTATTCTAAGAAACAAATTTTAAAATTAATGTTGAATTTTGAATTTAGTTCACATTTTAAAATAGGTGACAAACAATTTAAAAATATGTACGTAGTTTTATAGGTAATTTCATGTAATAATTCTGATGGCCTTTTCTTTCTTTTCTTTGTCATGAATAAATAAAACAAATTAGTTGCTCTCGTACGTGGAGTTACTGGTCAGGTGAATATCTTACGTTGAAATTATGATACTATTTATGAATAAAATTTTATTTTATATTGCATATTACGCTTTGAACACTCTTAATATGATTAGGTGAGATAGCTCAATGGATTAAAGGGTGTTCATTCACTGTTCAAAATTTTCCTCAATGGATTTGGAGTGAATTTTTTTTAAAAACCACCTAATTCACAAATATTTCTACCATAAATACTAATCCGGCTATTTTTTTTCCTTTTAAATAACGCACGTTTGACTTAATTAGGAATAAATTTCATCAGAAATACCTGAAAATTATGATCTTGCTTCTAAGATAGGTTATAAAATTAGAATTGAACTGTCAAATTAATTAATTAATTAATATTTTCTAATTTTTAATGACAACAAATTAATTAATGAACAGGCTCGCCTTATATGTATTATAAAAATCACTTGTTAAGGCCTTGTTTTTTTAGCTAAGTGGCATTTGGTAACACTTATTAGTCTTCACAACTCTCAAAACTTTAATTATGTCGAAGAACACCATAATTTTTATTATGATTATTGCCTTTTGCCTCTGTCGTATTGAATCTACATCAAGTTATGTGCTGCCATGGGAATCCGATGAATCACGGTTATCAATGAAAAATGATGTACAAAATACAAGAAAGTTATTGGTTACCTGTTTATGCGATCATTGTGATTGTGGGTGCCCTTTGAAGCATGTGGATGTTGAATTCAATCAGCAGAATCTATTGAAAGCCCCTTAAGGTTGATATAAGTATTGTGTACCTCTTATTGGAAGAGATATCATTGATACTTCTATATATGTACCAAGTGCTATAGCAATTATGTTGTAATTCTGATGGTTATATGTTTTTTTTCTCTATTATGGTTGTATCTTGTATGCTTGTTTTTTTGTTTTCTTCTTTCTATTGATCATGGTCATTTGTTTCTCAATTATGCATAAAAATAAAACAAAACTTTGCTCCGATGAAGCCATCGATCGATAAAGAAATGGACCTTGGTATTTGGGTTGTTTATCTCAACTTAAAAAACTAGCTAACTTATATAGAGAAGATCTGATCATATAAAAAGTTCTAGTGAACACGTTATCCCATCAGTGTAGACTTCAAAATTATCTTCCTTAGTACTGTATTTCCTTTTTATATGGATTACTTGGCTAGAGGATCATTCGGAAACTGTCTCTACTTTCACAAAACAGGATACGGTTGCGTACACACTATTCTAATCTAATGAACAAGTTGCAGCAATTAATACACGTGTTGAAATAAATTTCATAATCAACGGCTGAAAATGAGGATCATGCTTCTATTCTAAGAAAAAATACATTTTAAAATTAACGTTGATTTCTGAATTTAATTCATATTTTTTAATAGGTGACAATCAATAATACATAAGCTGACATTATATATATATATGACCACTTATTACTGATATATAACACCTAGTCTTTATTCTCTAAACTTGAGCCATGTCGAAAAACACCATAGATATCATAATTATTGCTTTTTGCCTCTAATCATATAGACTCTACATCAAGTTTTATGTTGCCATGGGATGATCAATTGGATGAATCATGGGTACCAACTTCACAATTGTTGAAAAATGATGCACAAAAATCAAGAAAATTATTGGCTAACTGTTTGTGCGGTCATTGTAATTGCGACTGTCCTTGTGATGCATGTCCAGGAGAATGTTGAATTCATCGATGAAGGTTGACTACGTACGTACCTCTTATCGCAAGAGATAAAAATATGTATGTAGTGCTATATATATGTATTTTTATGAAATAATTGTGATGGTTTGTTTTTCTTTGCCATGAATAAATAAAACAGAATTATTAGTTGATCAAACCAATCTCTATAAAACATGATTTTAGTCCAATTTCCCAACGTTCACAACTCAAAAGGTTGTTTTCAAGATATGTTATTAAATTAGAGTTGAACTTCAAAATTTAATGCATAGTTTCTAATTTAGTTCAAGTTATGAGCAAGTTGACATTATATTATAATCAGTTAATTATATCTAATCATGTTGGTGTTGATATCAATCTCTAAACATAATTTAATTGCCTGAGTATATGAAAAGAAATTCCTCTTTACATTATTATTTCTGTTTCCTTTTCATAATGGTAAAATTTTACCTAAGAATAAAATTAGTCCGTAGGTCATAAGGGCGTAACAAAGAAAAATATTGTCAGACTTCAAGATTGATCATATGTTTATAAAAAAGAATAAGTGCGCATAATATTTTATGTGAATCTCACGTTAATAAACAAAAATGATACACATACTTTTAAACTCGATTATGACGTAGTCCAAAAGGATAAATATGTGAGACAAACAACTGGCTTCGAAATTACTTCAAGTTTAATCCATAATTCTAGATTTTTAGTCGGTGAGAAACAACCAAGCAGGCCGGCCTTATAATATATAGTATTTCGTGTTTCAATTTATGTGACATTATATTTAAACAATGTATATGTTGATGAATGTTTTAAAATATATATACTTTTATCATACTGATATGAAAAGAATTATAATTTATAGTCATTTTTATATGATTTTTCAATTATGAATATTAAATTAGTTAAATTACCTCTGAAAGAACAAAAAATATCACATAATAAATTGGGACGAAGAAGTATCAATTATACACAATGTTTAATCCTTTTAAAATAGTAGATATTGACCTATTCTGGAATATATTTCAAGAGCGGCAGCTGAATTAGATAAAGATCTTCTTATCTCTTACAAGTCAATTTTTAAATCTTTTCAGTTTTTATTATAATTTGTTTGTCATACTTCCTTTATAATCCGTTTCAAACAGAATAACACTTTTTTTATACTATTGTAACTTTTTAGATTTAACATTTACATGATATATTTAAGATTACGAGATTTAAAAAATATTTTAATACATCACACACATTTTTAGGTTAATATCATAAAATTCAAAAGTCTTCTTTATTTTTTTAAACTTTGTATCAAGTCAAACTAAAAAGAATAAATTAAAACGACGGAGATATATGTTATTTCAATTGTAAAACAGATTGAACAACCAAACATTGTACCCCAGACATCAGCCACAAAATAGTGTATTGAGAAATAGGAACCTCAGCAGCATAATATCTTTCGATTTTCTCCTGCTGCTCATGGGCACTAGGAAGAAACTATTGTGTAGCTCACCTAGTAGTGTATTGTGGCGAAAACAAGATTTGCATATCAATGCAGCAAGCAGTTGGATGTTTTGCAAAATGAATCAGTTAGATCATGTTCCATCTTCATTGTCCGAGAGCAAGCAGTCTTCTATTTGCTCCCTGAAAACAACGCGATTAAACCTTTATGTCCAAGGAGAGAGCAAGACGTAAAGATCGAATGTCCTAAGTTTTAAACAAGGGCAAGCAACGGTGATAAAGCTTTCCTTAATACAAAATTACAAACTAGTTCCAAAAACATCTCTAAAGTTGAAATGTTGAACCCTGGGGCAGCCCAAAAGGAGAAAACACAGGATATCAAACTGCATTCGTAAATTCAAGCCCTCTGCGGCAACAAAATGGTTTTCCAAGGCCAATGTGGCAGATCAAAACTATCATATGCTTTAAGCAAATAAAATTACAAACCTTAGCTGTCTCTGACTTAGACGATCACCATCCTCTGCTTCGGAAACTATTGATGGTGGCAAGAGAGAAATGAAGTGCTCCAGAGATGAGGGGTCATTGGGAAGAACCTGAAACTGACAGCTTGCACAGCATGCAGCCCCAATCCCATTAGGATTAGTTTTCCCATTGTCAAAATTAATTGAAGTTCCAAAATTGGATACTTTTAGAGGACTGTTGCAAATAGGACAGAATGATTCGGGAGGAAGGGCATCTTTAGTTTTCAGGTTGTATTTCTTTTGCCTCCTTCGAGATGCCACCTGACCATTATAGTCATTGTCCTCTGGCATTCTGTTGAAATGAAAAGGTGTCAACTTTCCAGCTGTTCTCATGATTGTGCTTTCCCGGGAAGAGTTTTCCTCCTGAGACACAAAAGTTACTTTGAATTTTTCCATGTGCAAGGCAAGTTGCAATATTCAGGACTAGAACAACGAAACATATAGGATAACTGAATAAAGGCAATTTTCAAAATGATTTAGGAGCTCTTTAATAAAGTAATTTATTTCCCCTAGTTTTTCTTTCTTGTTAGAGTAACCAGCAATCACCACAACATTAACCTTGAAATTCAAGTTTTAAAAACATGTTTTCTTGGCAGGCTGAATATATTTCAGCTGCTGTGTGCAATTGTTATATTATAATATTCCAATTTTTAATATCTAAAGGATCCTTTTTACAGTCTTTTCCACGTATTAAATGCCACTTCCACTGTACATGGGACCCACCTCAACTTAAATTAAACCAATACAGTTAATCTGTTTTTACCTGCAACAATTTTACAAATGAGGATATCAGGCCATTGATACCAGCACGTGTTCCATTAAAAACTTCTACAGTCTTCAAACTGCCCTGGCAAAGTACGCCGAACCCCACCATGAAGTAATGGTTTTGGCACAAGGAAAGGGCAAAAAGAAATGAAATAATCAAATTCACAAAGTACACGAGATTGTGATAAAAATAGGATATCCAAATACTAAACCAGAACTAATTTTTTTTTAAATCTCAGATTTCAAGTGCATCGAACCTGTCGAGGCTGCAAAGCATGTTCAACTCATGAATAGGACAATCACGGAGGGGAAGAACCACAGGTATCTTCCACCTTGCATCAACATACTGGATATCAGCCGCTAAAGAGTAACCTCTACCCTGGAGAAAAACCAAAACCTTTTGCACATTAGAGAGTTCTCTCTATCAGCTTTTGTTCATCACTCTTATGTTCAAGTAGGTAACCGAAGTATGAGAGATGACATTGAATTCTATATAGGTGACTACTGACTACTGTAGATATTTATTGACTAGCTCTAAAAAGTTGATCTTTTATACAATTAACTAACATGGATTATGATCAATAAAATGAGTAACTAAAAATAGAGATCAAATCAGATAAAACAATCCAGACCAAACAGATCATGACTGTGTAAGAGGCTATGAGCATTTCGCTTAATTCAAGAAAGATGACCAGAAAGGAATATGGAACATGAACCTCATGTATATATACATAACCATTGCTGCATATAAAAGTATTTTTGTTGCGCAATCTCAAAGTATTATCCCCCAGGACTTTGGTGAAAGTTAAGAGTGTAGCTTGTGGTGTGTGGGTTAGGCGTACGGCACAGGTTCAAACCCTAATGCAGACAAAAGCCTGGTACTTCAGCGACGGGCAGAGGGGAGGGCCCATCATCCACAGAGCTCCGAACTGTGTGCCACCCTCAGGGATTTCTCGGTTATAAAAAGAACTCAAAGTATTGAATTTATAAGCAATGCGCTTAATTATTTTTTGTTCCAAAGAAACCCTCTTCTGCATGAATCATGGATAATCACATTTTTTTAGTTTTTGATCTTTTCATCGATATGGAAGGGGATGGGGGCCAAATTTTGGCACTTCACACTTCCACTGATCTCTTATACTAGTATGCTCCATCCCTTTAATCTGTTTCCATCTGGCTCTTGTCAAATTGAAGTCCAAAGTTTCACTTTTTTCAGTTTGCCAGAGGACAAACTTTCTTCATCATTCATCCATGTGGATAAACAATTTCAGTTTTTTAGCAAAAGAGAGAGTGAGTGGTTCATTGAACCTACCTTGACAGTTGCTTCAAGTACATGACAAGCTATTCTTGATGTACACGTTCCAAGTAGAATTTTGGTATATCCATTCTCTATAGCTATCTGCATAATAAAGCAAAATATATAAATACGGATCTATGCTTTTTCCTATAAAGGTCAATATCGTGATTATGTAAAGTTGCCAAACCTTTTGCAAGGAGAGCATGCGAAAATGCTCCAACAAATCTTCTTTTCCTGTGACATCATTAACAGTGTTTATTAATTCAGTCAGTCTATCTTTTGCATCACCAGCTTTCAGTGAATAAATAGCCTCTGTTGGAACTACATGGAATTGTTTCACAGGTGGAGCCAAATCTGACACAATAAGTTTCATCTCCTCAACGGCTCTGTCAAGGTTATCCGATGAAACAGCAGAAATGGCTTTTTCATCAATAAAAGCAACCCCAACACCAAAAACTGGTAATGCTCTATCTCTACTGGCATCATAGTTCTTCTGAGCTTTGCTTTGCATCTCATGTGTAAATTGCAGAGCTACCCTACAAGATACAAATTGCTCAGAAAAAGAAACCATCATGGTAACACATACCTTTTAAACAAGACAAGCATTCGTTTTTTTATAATGAGACCCAAGACTAGCATTAGTACTCCACATCTCTTTTAAGTCACATAACAAGCAGCAGGTCTGACTTAACTAACAGCTACGACAGACACCATTGTTGACTCACTTTGGTGTTGCATCCCATTCAAAGAACACTATGCTCATCAATATAGAGAAAATGCAACATGCTATACAGATAACCCACTCACACATGCATATGTGTGTGCACGTGAGCAATTGCATATCCTGAATTTAAGATCTATCAGAAAAGGGAAGGGGAATTTCAAGATGCTGCAAGATGTTCTAGTTTATTAACAAATTTAGTAATCTTCGAACTTCAGATATTCGTTGCCTACTCAATCTCGATTACAATCCAACATAAAAGGATAACAATCAACAGAAAAAATAGGACAAGGGCAGGGAACACTTGAGGAACCCAAATAATGCATTAAAGCCCAAATAATACACTGCACAGGAGACAGATTTAGACAAGCTAAGAACTTTACAAAGACAACCTGTGAGCTCAAGACCTAAGAATATGAAGTTTTTGTGTCTAACGCAAATATGGGGTGGATAACTAGGAACGGATTTTCTGGAAGTACGACTAAGAATTTGATCCTTATCTATGAAGGAAACTCACATTCGCAACCCAAAGGCATATCCCTGTTAATTGAGGCTAATCTCTAAAAATTAGTTAGCAGAATTATAGCTGGATGATTATACGCTTAACTTAGTTAGCAAGGTGAAAGCTCAATGATCACAAGCTTCTTACAAAAGTTCCAATATATGTTTGATAAAGGTCCAAACTTTGAGAACTATATTATTGCATGGAAACATTTCAGACTACGGAACATGCCAGATGTCTACTGTTCTTAGGAATTATCTTTAGAATTAAATAGAGCCAAATAAACAGAATACATAGAGACTGATAAAATTTAAAAGGAGCATATATATACAATTCATATCATCTACCAAATTGTTTGGCATTAAGGCGTTGATAGATTATTTCTTTCACTGAACTAACCAGACCAAAGATAGAGTCTTTTCTACACCACCAGCACATGTCAAACAAATAAACTGACGAATCAGGACCAACAATCAGTAGGAAACTACATTTAACAGAATCGTTAAACCCTGAACCCTACATATGATATCAGAAAGCAAACAGCTTTGGAAATTAACAATACAACTAAGCAATTTACAGAGGAAAATGAACACGTGAGATGAACCTGGAACAAGTACCGCCAGAGAAGGCAACAAGGACGTTATCCGAGGGCGAAATCATAGCATTAACAGTGACAGCAAGTCTGAACTTCCCAAATAGATTACTGCGGAAGCAATCTGCACAGAACCTTCCTCCATCTCCTCCACCAAAATCACCACCGCCGTCAGCAGTGGCGGCGGCGGCGATGGTTCTGTTAACCTTACATTTGAGACATATTCCATCATCCAAATGTTCGGTGCTCCTTCTACTGTTGACAACTTCGTTTGAAACTTCGGTTTTCTTAGTTAGCGGCAGCGATTCTTCTGGTCCGACGGAAGAGTCATCTCTGTAACAACCGGACTGGCAAGTTCCTGAGTTGCACGCCATTTTTGGCTAGGAAGTAAAGTGTACTGGAGAGAGCCAATTGGTTTTGTAAAATTTCTATGTTGGGCCAGTATAGAGTGGTCAAATTGTTAAAAATGGCGCAGCTGTCCATTTTTTTGGCCATGTTCTTAATAATATATAGGTGTGATTTGCACAAATAGGATCTTTTAGTGCTATTATTTAAATTTTGCTCTTGTTAAAAAAAAAACAATAATATCTATTTCACATGAATTTCGATGGATTTTGAAGTTTTCACCCGATCAAGATTAGGTGTTACTAGATCGTAGCTTATTGTTAAATTTTTTTATATATTTTAAGAAAGATATTTTTATTAGATCGTACGCTACTATTTTTTTACTTAGATAAGATAGATACAAAAGAAAAAAAAAGAGTTACGATTGACAAGTATCAAGAGTTACGAAGAAAGGCTAGAATATGTCAATCTACTTAGTGAGGAAGTCGTTGGCTCTTTCGAACTTTTAACAATTTTTTGCTGTGATATAGAATTTCTTTTCATATTAAGTAAAACTTGTCTTAGCTATAAGTTATAAACGATTGTTAAGATTTTGACCATAAATTCTAATGAATTATTGAGGTTTTAATTCTAAGATTTGTCTTGATAACATTTGTGTGTGTTTTAGCTAAGAATTTTAATTATAAATTGTTTTTGCATTAAAAATCAGTTAGCAATTGACTATTTTTAAATGACGGTTGAATTTTAATTGAAGACCTAATAAGTAACTATTTCTTTTATTTTAATTTATGTACATTATTTGACTGGAAAAATTAAGAATAAAATGAGCATCTTTAAAATTTGTGATACAGATGTTGAATCTCAGTCACTATATATTAAGCTAATAAAATATACTATTGGTATAATTTGAATAGGTGAAATTATAATTGGGACAACTTTTTTTTCTCATTTATTTATTCAAATTATAAAATAGTACTCTGCTATTTACTTCTCCCTCACAGTTGAAAAAAGTAAAACCTCCCGCCTCCACTCCGCCGGACTGCCACCTCCGCCGTGTCTTCCGCCACCAATTTCAGTAAGTTTCTCGTCTTCCTCGAGAATTTATTTTGTACATTTTTTTGTTTTCTGGAAGAAGTATAGTGAAAAATACTTTTTATATATAACTGTGTTGTTCGGGTCTCTGATTTCAGAGCCGATGATAGGAAAAAGAAGAAAAAATGAAGGCTTTTGGCTTTAAAATTTCAGTATTTCACTTCAATGAGCATCAATATAGATTAGTTATTTTTTGAGCATTTAAAGGTGTTCTGCATGTCATCTTGTTATTATATGAGCTTACATTACATTCATGTCTTGATTATTTTGGGACCGTTTTGTTTTTCTTTCTGAAAGTTACCTTTTTTTGGCTTCAGAAGTAAATTATAGTTGTGTATTTGCTGAAATTTTCGAACTTTGTGCTGAAATATGATTTTGTTTTAGCTCAATGTACATTGTGCCTCTGAAACTGTCTTTCAGAGAACTTATTGGAAGCACTTATTCCTTATATCAACCTCTTTTAATCAGTCAATCAACTATAGTTCAATTCCGAACTGGTCGGGTACTTGGTGTTGGACGTATTAAGCTTGATGTAGTTATACTATTTTACGGCAATACTCCTCTTTATCCGGGTGTTGATTAGCTACACATATCAGGTCCCTATTAGACTGTCAAATTGTTACCTGGTAATGTGAAAATGTCCTTACAACTCTGTCTGAAGTCTGAACTGATATGTGTGTTTGATCACAGCAGTTGGAAAAAATATATTTTATGTTTCTTATGTATGGGTAAGGTCTGCGTATACTCGACTCTCCCCCAACCTCACTTTGTGAGACTACAATGGGTATGTTGTTGTCGTTGTGTTTCTTATGTAGTTGTCTAAATTCTTCTGCATAAAAGCATGTACTATAAACTGCATGTAATGATCTATGGTTGGAAACTTCAAAGATTAATGTCCTGTATTCTAAGAAGAGCAAAAGAGAACATGATAGTATCATTACAATATGAGCGTAGAATGAGGAAATATTCAATCTTACTGATGTTTATGGATAATTTGGCTCTATGGAAATATGTATCAGGTTCAATTATATCGTTTCATTACTAAAATTGGATTGATCAATTGTTTTCTGTTATGGAAAAATAATGATCTAATCATTCTTGTCAGTGGCCTGAAAGATCTCTTTTATTATGTTGCCATTAATAGTCTTTTAATATCTTATAAGTTCATATATTTCGGACTTCAAATCTGTCAAGTAGATGAACATTATGACTGTGTTACTAAATGTGTGATGATGGTGTGACATGTCCTGTCTAAGTTTTTGAAGATTAAGCTATGAATCTGATAACTGAACAAACAAATAATTTTCCACCGAGTTATAAAAGGGACTACTACATTGGGTTGAGGTTCTGGCAGTACTTCCCCTTTTCCATTTTCTTTATACATTGACCAACCATTTATGCATGTCTTACTTGTTTTATTATAATTTGTGAAGTTCAGGACCTTAATTCTCACTGAACAGAAGGGCATTAGGGTAATGCATCTCATTTGAATTTAAGATTTCTTGCATTCCTATGGTTGGATAATCACTAGTTGGTAAGACTAATTGCCAAGACATCTGAATTCTATAGAATGGCTGCTGCCAATGGCTCAAGTGACTTGTCTTCAGAGATGGAGGTGGATGCATTTAGACGTCTTTTTCCTTTGCGCTATCATGAACATCATCTTCTTAAATCTGTCCGACCTGATGCCCGAAAGCTTGGAAGTGCTAGAGATACAACACTTGCACTTGGTTTGGTTAATCATCATTTCAACTGATCAGTTGTTATTATATTATCTTTTCTCAGGAGTTGTCCAAACTTACATCTATATTTTCACTACAGGTGCTGTTGCATCTGCCGATGGATCCGCACTGGCGAAGATTGGCTCCACTGTATGTATTTCCTTTGAATGAATTGCTTTTTATCCATTGTATATGAGCTTCCATTCTTCACTCGAATTACTTCTGAGTTGATTGGTTATCTTGCATCAATCCCAGACGATGCTGGCTGCCATCAAAATGGAAGTCATGACACCAACAGTGGAATGTCCAGATGAGGGATCCATAGGTAAAAAACCTCTCATTTCTTAACTCTTATTATTTTATTGCCCATATAGTTTCTGGTTATACATATACGTTTCTATTGTGATTACAGCTATCGAATTCCACATGCCTCCTATTTGTTCTCCCCTGGTTCGGCCTGGTAGGCCTGCGGAGGCAGCATCTGTAATTTCAAAGCAGCTGTCAGACACTATCTTGAGGTATGCAATAACTAAACTAACAATAGATAGCTTGCAGATGCCCCAAACTTGGAGTCTTAAGTATTCGTTGTCATCTAATTGTTTATGCTGAAATTTTTATACTGGCCATGCCATATGGTAGTTACTCTTTTGTTTTTATAATTTTCTGAATCTCTGATAATCTAATACAACACCGCAAGTTATATTTATGGTCCAACAAGACCACTTATGATCTCGCAGCAACCATCACAACCTAATCAGGAAAATACTCCTGCTTCATGCATCTTGTCCGTGTTTCCAGACTTTGTGAGGTTTACTACTTATTGATAAATGAAAGAACTTTACGTTGCAGGAGTGAGGGTCTCTTCTCTCTGGATACTGTGACAGTACTACTAGATAACCAGAATTTCTGGAAGAACTTTATGTTACAAGGGAGAGTATTCTTCTTCTGCTATCTCCCATGAGAAAAACCTTGCATGAATCATTGCTCTCCCCAAAAGGTTTTGGAACTTAATCGTCATTCAATCAACCATGCCTCAATCCCACTAGTTGGCGGTCTGCCATATGAAAGATCTAAATCCATTCGCTCTGTTTAGTGTTTGGTACTTAATCATCTCTGCTAATACCCCTCCTATGAAAATCTTCTACCAAGAAGTATCTCTGGTTGTTGAGAAAGTCTAACTTTTCTGTTGCTCTCCTTAGGGTAGAAGTAAGAGAGAGATACTTTGATTGTTAGCTTCATAGCTTCGTTTTCCCTTCCAATTGTAGTCATGTCCTTCCTCTTGAAGATATTAATTAAGTAAATGCAATTGTGCTCTTTCTAATAGCTTAAGCTTTAGGCGAGATAATCACACATTTCAACTGTATCTTCTTCATATTTGCTTTTTCTTCACTTTCTGATAAGTTGCCTGTACAATCTCCTTAATGAGCAATTGAAATGTTTGCAGTTCTGGCATGATTGACTTAAAAGAGTTGTGCTTGGTTGGAGGAAAAGCTGCTTGGATGGCCTACCTGGTAAGTGGTAATGAATATGAAAATTTCGTCTTCTTGCATTTTTTCCATGCTCAGTAGGGAAAGGAAAATCTTCTTCCGCAATTGTACACTAATTGAAGAGTTAAATCGCCAGAATATAAAACAATGGAAATCCTTGTCGTTTCTAGGTTACCATTTTTTAAATATGTTACTCTGCAATGCTGTCCGTCAACATGTTGATTTGAACAATATGTTTTTCACTTATTTATCATTGATCTTTAAATCTTCCCCACCTTTATTTCTTCATTTTATGCTAATACAATGCTTTTAGATTGTAGGCTAAGTTGGTATTTATTCCTATGACATATAATATTTACAGGACATATACTGTTTGGATGCTGACGGTGCCCTGTTTGACACTGCATTACTATCTGCAGTTGCTGCCTTTTCGCATTGTAAGTTTTCTATCGCTTGGCTTTTTAAGTGTTCCTGTAATGATTACTTGTCCCATGAGAGACAACAATATTGTACTTTATATCCCGTTTCTGGTTTTGAGATTGGAAATGGGCTGCACGTTAAAACGAAGTTTGGAAAATAAGGTTTTCAATACCAAAGGTGTAAAAGGGTAAGAAAAGAAGGTGGTTTCTTCACGATGGCAGAAAATATCTTATATTAACAACATGCTACGGAATATGCAAGCTTCACCAAGTAGAAAGAAGATGAAAGGAAAGAGGACCATCTGTCCACTCAAGTTCTTAGGGAAATTAGCATGTATGTTAAGGGAGCAATGCTGTCTTATCTCTCTGCAACAATCTGGCCTGTATATGTCATTTAATAAACCTTAGAGGAAGGCGAGTCTTGAAGAATAAAAAGAGAAGAGGGGATGAACTGTTCTTAGTTTAAGCAATATGTCAAAGAGCAATCTTTAATCTATGAAGCCTTTCTTGGGAAGAGGAGAAGGGATGAAGACGAGTGCACATGTTAGGTGCAGTCTTGTGATTCTTTTTTAAGGTCGCAACCATCCCAGGAGGTCAATTGCTCCCTTTTATTGGGATGAGGGAACAGTGTTTTTCCTATTAGATGTTCAATATTGTCTGCACTGAGTTATTTATAGCTATACGTGATTAGTTGGAAAAAGTTGGTTCTTGAGTGATCATATAATTTTACTAAGAAATTGGATTTCTTGCAGTGAACATTCCAGTAGTGTCTTTGAATGATGATGGGCGAATAGTCCTTGTTTCTGAGGACACTGTCCGATTGAAATTGGAGAAGGAACCGGTGAATACAGAGAAAAGAAAACTCAAATTGAACTCTCTACCATTCTCCTTAACATGCATACTAAACAAGAACTACATCCTCGCAGATCCTACAGCAGAGGAAGAATCTATAATGGAAACAATTGTAACCATGGTATTGGATCCGTCTTACCAGCTTGTTTCACTTAATAAACCAGGTGGACCAGTTCTTTCCCATACATCAGTTATCCAGGTTAGTTTGCGTCGCAATCCTAATGCTTACATTTCCTAAATGGCAGTGGTTTCTTCTTCGTTTCTTTTCTTTATAAGGCAAATTTGATAATAATCTTAGTTCATAACTAAAGGGGTTACGGGACTAAAGGTAAGGAGATCCACCCCCACCTCCACCTCCACCCACCCCTAATGAAGATAAAAAAAAAAAAAAGACGAAGTAAACGCTATGTATTGTTACTTAGATATTTCGAGTCACTCATTGGGAATACAGTAGGATTGATAAGGGAGGATTTATTCCTTTTTCTTTGTGTCCCAACATCCCTCCCCCAAAGTTTTATTTCGGAAGCTTTTGGGTTGTGGTTCCGGATGCTTTTATCTTCTATCTCCCAGCTTCTCTCTGTATACTGGATGATAGTAGGTTTGGCCGCTTTAACTTATAGTTGATAATAAGGGAGTTGACCCATTTTAGGCGCTTTATACCCTTTTTTCTCTTTTTATCTTTGGGAGAAACCACCAATAATGGATTGTGATGGAATGAGCATACAGTTGGGTTTCATGTATAGTTTTTACCTCTGAAATACTCCTTAAAAGTTAACTGAATAATGATTTGGAAGAGCTTCAATTAAATAGGTAGCTCCCTCACCATGGGCCTGAAGTAGTTTTTTGGCGATGTGCTTCAAAAGGTGATCAAATCCACTAACGGGACATCATTAGGAGGAAGAGTTTCAGTTTGTAGCAGTGATACATCGTACTTTTCTTGAGAAGAACGAGTATAAATGAAAGTAACATAATAAACATTAACGTAGGGAGCGAAGGAAAAGTACTTTACTAATGGTGTGAACCCTCCACCTCCAATTGTATTGTTGGGAATTCAAGTTACCAAGAGAGCAAAGTGGGGAGGTGGCCACTGACCACTGTTAGCTCCTGCTTGGGGGGGTTCGCAGTGTGTGTGCGCGAGTGAGGGGGGAGTTAACAGGTTCTGCATGAAGTTAGCAATTGATCTTGGAGACATTTTTTAATTCACATTCCGTAGTTCCTTATTGATCTGCAGATTCTGCACAATCTGCAATGGTTCCTAAAATATTTCTGTAAATATTAGTTCAAAAGATTATATCTTGACCAATTTTTTACAATAAATGTTAGTTATTTCTCCAGGATTGCATTGCACTGGCAAGACGCAGAGCGAAGGAGCTTCAGAGCGTCTTGAATGAAGCTATTTCTGATATGGAGGTAGACTGAAGGAGATTTCCCTTGCACCCCATAGCATTCAACAGGCAGCTAATTTTGTCTTTAGGATTACCTGAACTTACAGAAAAATGCATATGGCTGCAAGTTCAATTTTGGTTAGCCATTTCTCAGTGGGAAATGCATACCATTTCTATAACATGATAGCTTCTTTTTAAAAAAAAATCAGGTTGGCCTCAAGCGCAGCTTGCTATTTTGTTGTCGTTATTTTCTTGTCTTTCTTGTCTTTATCACACTTCTTTTGAGCCGAGCGTCTATTAGAAACAACCTCACCCTTTCCAGATCCCACTTGTGGATTTATTTGGGATGTGTTGTTATTGTAGTTGGCCTCAAGTGTGATGACTATACTATTCATTCCTGCTGAGCACCAAACTGAATGTTTTTTTTTCAAAGTTAAATTAGGAAATGCTAAGTGATCTTTTAGAAGTTAAATTCTTATACAGTCAAATATTTTTACAAGAACACCGTTTTTTAAATGTCAGTGAAATATTGTATATAGAACATTTAGTATAACATAACATAAAAATTGGCTTCTGAAACACTTGATCATTATAATTTTTTCATGACTTATAAATATTTTAAATTATTAGTTGTTTATGACTTATTGTACTTTTTACCTACATTAAAAATATATAAATTTTATCTCTAAAAAAATTCACCTCTCAAAATTTGAATTGTGCCATATAATTAGACCCTAACCCATGGACATATAGAGTGACTATTGGGCCAAGGCCAAACTAATCATCCTGGATCCGAATACCCGAAACCGCAAAGCCCAGATTTATAGATCCGCAAAGTTTTAGACAAAAATTCAAATATTCCCATATCATCGCGCCATTTTCAAAAACAGAGAAAAACAAAATCAAATTTCTCTCGAAGGAACAATGATAGAAGCATTTCCCAGTAATGGTGAACGTGAAGTTGCTTCTGCTCTTCTCCTTCTCTCAGCCATATCTCCATCTCCTCTTCCAAAGTAAGACGAATTCGAACTCGAAACAAACAATTCAATTCTAGTTTTTCATTTGCATTTTCAGTTACAGAGTATAAGAAATTGGATTATGATCGCGCCATTGTTCCTTCAATCTCTCAAAGGAACTATAAAAAAATTCAATGCATTTTCAGTTGTTGATCACTGATCAGCTTGTGTTCTGAATTTCAGAAGCAATAGTATAATTGAGATTTCACACAAGGTAGCTCTGAGTAATTCGAATTCAACTATGGATTCGGATTCGAATTCGAATTCGAAAAGCAAATCCTCAGCTTCCTCGATTTTGACCTCTGTTAATTGCTCGTTCACGGAGGCTAGATCACAATCTCGTCGCATGAAGATGATTGCCGCGTTTCATGAGCAGATAGTGAAGCTTAAGGTGTTGATTTCATATCTTCAGTTTTTCGCTGCTATTGTGCTTTTGTTTTTGTTGAACTCCTCTGTTGCTAGCTTGCATAATCTGAAAATTGAAGAACATTTGGAAAATAGTGTAATGCTTTTTTGTTTGTTTGTTTGTGAATCTCTATGTATTTCAATATGGAATAATAGGAGTTATTACAAGGAATAGTAATGGAACTGAACGCTATAACTCTTAATAAAAACTACTGAAATACTTATGGTGGAAAGTTTGATGCATTCTGTTGCAGTCTCTAAGAAAATGATCTGTTAGATTTGAATTCGTTATCAGCTATGGTTGAGTACATATTCATATGATGATATACTTGGATTAATTTTCGTTGCTTTAGATGGTAGCATTTCTATGCTGTTTTGATTGCTTTATGCTTAGAATTTTGAACTTCATTGCTCTGTTTCTGAGTTTTAGAATTTGAGAAAATTGATGCTTATTGTGATTCATTTTTCTCCAAGTCTATTTTACTTTCTGAATTGGAACGTTTAAAAAGTGAAACACTCTTTCTTCAAAAATAGTTATCAGATATTTGCATTTCAGATTTACATCGGAGATTTTCGCAGGTTGTTAGACAGCGACGATCAAAGAGCTTCTTCATTTCCGATTGCCGGCAAATGAGCTCAGGCAAGCCAGCCAACGCCACCGCATCTCGGACAACGTTTTATAGGTCCACTATGGTTTCGGCTTCAGCTTCGTCTTGTGTGTCCACTGACTCTGTCTTCAGTGGCATTACCAGCGCGCAAAGTCTCGCGGCTGATAGAGTGATTCACGGGAAGAGAAACCGTCAGTTGACAAAGGAGTTGAACCCGAACGCACCACCTTACCTGCGCCGCCGAGCGGAAGCCATCTTGAGTGTGTTGTCTCATGGTTCCATTTCTGAAATTAAGATTCGCCAGCTGATAGGCAATAGCCCTGACACCAGCAAAGCCTTAAGAATGTGAGATCCTCTCTCTCTCCATATGTTTCTTTTAGTGTTTGATTGAATACCAAATTTCAAATTCGAGATTCAAATTTCTAAACTTTGACGTGAATTCAGACATAGAAGTTCTAAGTTTTTTGAATTAAAATTTATATATTTGGACACTACCTAAAAAGTACTATAAATTACAATAATTAACAACTTAAAATATTTAAAAGACCCAAAAATAATAATTGATTGACTCTCGAAATTCCAACTATGCTACATAAATTGAGACAGAAGGAGTATTATTATACTTAATGGGATTGTATCAAACAATTTGAAGAATGGAGGGAATGATGGTTATAACCTGCTGTTCGTGTTAGAGTTATGAAGGATTAAAAAACTGCAGGTTGCTGAGGCAAGGAAAGGTGAAGAGATCAGGAGCAGGGGGTTCCTCAGATCCCTATACTTACGTGGTTAATTTAGCAAGTAAGCATGATGCATTAGCTTTTATCTAATTATAAGTCGAAACTGGAAATATTCTTTGCAGTTCTTTTTCTTTTGGCCGTATATTTGTACCACACAGTCTTCCTCTGTCTCAATTTATATGATTTTATTGTAAGATGTCTCAAAGTCCTTAAATTTCTTCACTAATAGTGTAACTCTACATAACTAGGGAGGAATTCATCAAATTCAATCAATATCTTAAGTCCAACACCGCTTTATAAAATGAGGAGGCGTAGGAAGTATTAACTTGACTCTTCAGTTGCTACTTCTTATCCTTTTCCTTTTCAGTAGAGTTCATCGATTGTATTTAGAACCATTGCAAAAAAGTAAAAATGTATCTGCAAGTTTACTTTTCTTTATGAAAGTTTTGTTGCATTATGGTTACAGGGAAATTCACCATGACTTATATGAAGGCATAACTCTCCAATTG
This sequence comes from Solanum chiquidenum, assembly GCA_029582725.1. Lineage (NCBI taxonomy): Eukaryota > Viridiplantae > Streptophyta > Magnoliopsida > Solanales > Solanaceae > Solanum > Solanum chiquidenum. The sequence continues at coordinate 1,243 of JAJOOS010003297.1, read as the reverse complement.
TTTAAGCAAAATTTTCAGCTTCTTCTCATTTATTTTTTTGCTGCAGATAACAAGCAGACAGCTCTGAAACAAGTGTGAATCAAGTTACTTATTCATCTGGAATAGACAATTTTGATACAAAACCACTCTAATGATTAATATTTACAAGACGAAGTTTAGCTCCCCCGATTTCTGACCAGGTATGCTCATTGTTATCCAAACTTATCCATGCCAAATGTGGAGTTGCTTTGTGTCTCTTGCACTTTGGTAATGTCAGAGAAATGAATCTTTGACATGTTTGAAAAGTTGGTATTATATTTGGTAATGGATTTATTGTCTTTACCATTCTGGAATAGATGTCATAATATTTTGTTATCTAGGACCATTTGGCCATCAAATTGGTCAGAATTTATGTATGCAAGTGAACCAAGATATCTTGCTTTCTTTGGGCCACTGAGTGGTTTTTACTTTTGCTATATATGAGATTTGAGTGCCGTCCTTTCGCAATCGTCATGTTGTTTTGCTAAACCTGTCACTTTACTTAGTGACAATGTTGGTCGATTATAATAGCAAACATTTGGCAGTTTATATTCATTTTGTCCATGAGTTTGTTGTCTCTAGTATATTTTTTATTCTTGTGCTTGCCTACAAGAGCATTCATAGCTTTTGCTGACAACTTAACTGAACTTTCCAATTGATTCAAGATGTGTTAGTCATTCTCAATACTATTTTCTTTTGATTTTCCGTCATATAAATTGTCCCTAATGATAAAGGTTCCATTGATATTAAGTCCATTTGGTTCTTTGTTGGCCTGTAAGAACATTGATGCTTGCTGATAGTTTAACTTAAGTGATCATTCTTCACATTGATTCATGATATTAAGGAACAACATTCATTTCGATGTGTAAATATACGTGTGAAGTATGTATCTTAAGGATAAATGTTGGTGCATATTGTATTTGCAAGAGTAAATATGCTTGTCTCATAATTTGCAAAATTTGTGCTTAATAGGAATAAGAACCCTTCTGATTAGGATAAGATTCTCGTCTAGTCAATAACTTCTACTTCCAGGAGAAAATAAGCAAACACATGACATTCTTTATTTTCATCCATACATTCGTGGAACTCAACATTTTCTTATTTAAGAAAGTCAAAATCAGCTCAGATTCTCAAAGCCAGAAAAGGAAAAATGTACATAATCTGCCTCGATCGAGGAAGGGGGGGGGGAGCATATTTAAATGTCAGAGATGCTCAAAATACATCC
>JAJOOS010003296.1:0-18467 GCA_029582725.1 Solanum chiquidenum | reverse complement strand
TGTTTACATTATTTGATCCTGGTTCTACACATTCCTATATTTGTTCATCACTTGTTCTTCCTGAAAATGTGAAATCTGTGAGACTTAATTACGATGTGTTGGTTGAAAGTCCTTCGTGATTCAAAACCTAGTCTTTCCTGCTGACTTAATTGAAATGCCCTTCAAGGATTTTGATGTTATTATCGGGATGGATTGGCTTTATAAATATCATGCAGTGGTAGATTGTAGGTCTAAGCATGTGACTTTTAAAGATCCTACATTTCACATATCATTGTACAAGGTGAAAGATCAGTGACATTTAGTTTTATTTCTGCGGCCTTGGAAAGAAAGTTGATGCGTCAAGGTTGTGGGGCATACCTTGCTCACATAGTTGATACACAATTGAAGAGTCCTTGTATCAAGGACATACCCGTTGTATGTGATTTTCCAGAAGTATTTCCAGAAAACCATCCAGGATTGCCCCCGGAAAGAGAGGTTGAATTTCCAATCGAGCTTATTCCTCGATCTACTCCTATTTCGATCACCTCTAATAGAATGGCTCTAGCAGATTTAAGAGAATTGAAAGCTCAATTGCAAGAACTACTTGAGAAAGGTTTTATTCGACCTAGTGTTTCTCCTTGGGGAGCCCCTGTTTTATTCGTAAAGAAGAAGGATGTCACTCTTAGGCTTTGTATTGACTATAGACAATTGAACAGAATAACAATCAAGAATAGATAACCACTACCAAGAATTGATGATTTGTTTGACCAACTTAAAGGTGCTAAAGTATTCTCAAAAATTTATTTAAGGTCTGGATATCCCCAACTACGTGTTAGAGAGAAATATATTCCTAAAACTGCTTTTAGAACTCGATATGGTCATTATGAATTTTTGGTGATTCCATTCGGATTGACAAATGCTCCTACGGTATTCATGGATCTAATGAATTGGGTATTCAATCCTTATCTTGATCAGTTTGTGGTTCTTTTTATAGATGATATTTTAATATTTTCCAGAAGTAGTGAAGACCATGATAAACACCTCCGGATTATTTTGAAAATTTTGAAGGAGAAAGAACTTTACGCTAAACTTTCCAAGTGTGAATTTTGGCTTGATGAAGTAGCTTTTCTGGGACATGTTGTATCAACTGAAGGTGTGAAGGTGGATCCTAGTAAAATACAAGCAGTTGTTGAATGGAGACCTCCCAAAAGTTCGACTGAGGTAAGAAGTTTCTTGGGCTTAGCAGGATACTACAGAAGATTTGTGAAAGGCTTTTCCATTATCGCCTCTCCTTTGACTAAGATCTTATAGAAGGAAGTAAAGTTTATTTGGGATGACAAATGCCAAGAGAGCTTTGAAAATCTAAAATCCTTGTTGACTCGAGCGCCTATACTTACTCTACCAATTGAAGGGAAAGAGTATGTAGTATACAGTGATGCTTCTCATAATGGTCTCGGATGCGTTTTGATGCAAGAAGGGAAGGTAATTTCTTATGCCTCTCGGAAATTAAGACCGCATGAATTAAATTATCCTACTCATGATCATGAACTTGCTGCTATAGTGTTTGCTTTAAAAATATGGCGGCATTATTTATATGGAGAGAAATGTCATATCTTCACTGATCACAAGAGCCTAAAGTACTTGGGTACTCAAAAGGAGCTAAACCAACGTAGATGGCTTGAACTCATCAAGGATTATGACTGCACGATTGATTATCATCTAGGTAAAGCCAATGTGGTTGCAGATGCCTTAAGTCGGAAATCCTTCGCAAGCATTTCTTTGAGTCCTTTACCCTTGTTTCTTGAATTAAGAGCCATGAATGTTTGTTTTACACTTGATTCAAATGGTTCAATTATTGCTAATTTATAAGTAAAGCCAATATTACTTGAACAGGTGAAAGAAGCACAAATGTTAGATGAGAAACTTGTAAAATTGACCAGAGAAGTTCAAAGTGGGAAAAAACTTGATTTTACATTTACGGAGGATAGTGGCTTATTTTTATCAAAACAGGTTATGTGTCCCTAATGAGGACAATTTGAGGAGAGAAATATTGAATGAAGCACATACTTCACCATATGCAATGCATCCTAGGGGTACAAAGATGTACCAGACCATCAAAGAACATTATTGGTGGAATGGTATGAAGAGAGACATTGCGGAGTTCATTTCCAAATGTTTGGTTTGTCAAAAATTAAAGGCAGAACATCAAGTCCCAGTTGGTTTACTACAACTCTTGTCGATGCCGGAATGGAAATGGGATAGAATAACTATGGACTTTGTTTCTGGACTTCCTCGCACTAAGAGAAATCATGATGCAATATGGGTGATTGTGGACAGGCTAACCAAGAGTGCTCACTTCTTAGAAATCAGGATGAATTACTCACTAAGTGTTTAGCCGAGTTGTATATTAATGAGATTGTAAGACTACATGGGATCCCTGTGTCTATTGTATCAGACCGGGACCCAAGGTTTACATCTAGATTTTGGGGTAGTTTGCAGGAAGCTTTGGGTACTAAGTTGAGGTTTAGCACTTCGTTCCATCCTCAAATAGACGGCCAGTCGGAAAGAGTGATACAAATTTTGGAGGATATGCTTCGAGCTTGCATTATGGAGTTTGAGAGTAGTTGGGACAAACACTTAGCTTTGATAGAATTTGCTTACAATAATAGTTACCAATCGAGTATTGGAATACCTCCCTATGAAGCCTTATACGGAAGAAAATGCTGGACCCCTCTTTGTTGGAGTGAAGTTGGTGAAAGAAAGCTTGTTGGTCCTGAAATTGTGCAACAAACAGAGGACAAGGTAAAAATTATCAAAGATCATCTAAAAATTTCTTCGAATAGACAAAAGTCGTACGCTGATCTTAAAAGGTGTGACATTGAATATCAAGTTGGAGATAAAGTATTTTTAAAGATGTCTCCATGGAAAAAGATTATGAGATTTGGCCAAAAAGGAAAACTTAGTCCCCGATTTATCGGACCTTATGAGATACTTGAAAGGGTTGGACCAGTTGCATATAAATTGGCTTTGCCACCTGAGTTAGACAAGATCCACAATGTCTTCCATGTTTCTATGCTTAGAAGATATCGTTCTGATCCATCTCATGTTCTTCCAGTTGAATCTATTGAGGTTAATCCTGACTTGACGTATAATGAAGAACCTATCCTAATTCAAGCTCGAGAAGTAAAGCAACTTAGGAACAATAGAATCCCTTTAGTAAAGGTACTTTGGAGGAACCATTCTGGAAAAGAAGCTACCTGAGAAAGAGAAGAAGACATGAGAACCCAATATCCGCGCTTGTTTCGGGACTAGTGTAAGGTAAATTTCGAAACGAAATTTCTTTAAGGGGGAGAGAGTTGTAACACCCCTAAAATACTAGACCAACTCTTGCATGTCGATGCATCATCTCGTAATTACTAGAATATGTTTTATTCTCATTTTTGGAACTTGAAATGTTGTGATTTGCAAACTTGCTTAGCATAAACTGTTATCGTAAATTAAGGTATTGTATGGGGGTATTTGCGTAATTATATAATTATACTTACTTATACATTGGAAGTGTGGGTATAAAGTACATAAATATAGTTATTTATGTATGCTTTATGGGCAGCCATCTATTTGTTTGGGCAGCCCCTTTTGGTAACATCTGTCCATGTGACAAGGATAACTTTTATAGCTATATATCTTTACACCTCCTTTGATTGAATTCGTTTTATCTCAAGTATAAGAACATTATAACATTAGCTAAACAGTTGTTCTTAAAAATCAAGAGAAAAACTAAGTCCTTTTGGCTGGAATCCGACACACACACACTTCCTTTTAGTAAGTAACGAAATCTGCTTTTGAGCTGGGTAGTGTTTGGTAGTTTATGCATATCTCATACAAAAGAACTTATTTTACAGTGAATAAATATGTTTTGGAAATCTAATTCGTATAGCTACAACTCTTGTGTTTATGTAAAATTCTAATTTAGCTGTTATAGATACGAAATAAGGGACGCAACATATGACAAGTTCCGTCCAGATTCTGGAATTAGAAATCCTGTATGTTCAACTGTTAGTGTTTTGATAATATCTTTTTGTACAAAGCGTATTTTGCGGTTATTCTTGATTATTTTCAAGATTAAGAGATGTACCTACATATTTTATGAAGGATATAAATTCCATTCTGTCCGTTTTCTATTTCAAATCTAAGTTGCGACATGAAGTGCGTTTATTAGGCAAAATAACTGTTTTGGGAGTATAGTCGTATTTGTACAGGCTAGGCTTTCTTGTGATGATAACCCTGTGTTATGCTATCACTATTGAGCTACTAGATAGTAAATAAGTTATTGAATTCATTTTTTAAGGTTGTATATCCTCGTGTACGAGTTGAAGATTTTGATACGCTGGTTGTTCTACGATTTGAACTCGTGAAGTCGTGTTGGACTGTTTTTGTGCTCGAACCTATAGTTTTTACACCACTAAGCTATATGCTTAGCGATAGTTGTTTCTATCGTAGGAAATGTTCGAGCGGATGCTTGAAGTTGGCCATTGAAAATGGAGATTTTGAAAGCTTTAAGGAAGATCACATTTGCATATAGGCATATATATTTTGTATAAACCTTAGGACTTGTACATGATCTATGTTTTGTATATTTACATGAGAATTTGAGGGCTGATTTGATCATATCACCATGGGTTGTAATATAAGTATCGCTCTATGTTTTTTTTTGGGGTGTGTAAACCCAAGTCTTGTAATATCCTAAATCTACTATTACTTTATGAATGTTTGTGTGAAGCATGATCAGGCTGATTTCAGTACTCAGAAGCTCGTAATATTCTTGTTATTTCATCCTTGAGTGTGAGGATAATATATATACATGAAAAGCTCATCGGTTATTTGCTTAAATTACTTTTCGGGGGTCATTATGCATCTAATCCCTCTACTAGATTAAAATCAATATGGCCATAGTTAACCTCTTTTAAATGTCGCGAGTATTTAATTAAATATCTTTAAGGGGTATTATCCTTTCGAAAGGGTCGCTACAAGTGGAGTTGGACATGGTTGATTTTGATGTCATTCTAGGTATGGACTGTTTTCATGCCAGTTATGCCTCCATTGATTGTAGAACTCGAGTTGTTAGGTTCCAAATTCCTAATGACCTAGTTATAGAGTGGAGTAGCAGTTCAGCAGTGCCTAAGGGTCATTTCATTTCGTACCTTAAGGCGAGAAAGTTGGTTTCCAAGGGGTGTGTCTATCACTTAGTCTGAGTTAATGATTCTAGTTTTGAGACATCTCCTATTGAGTCAGTTCCAGTTGTGAGTGAGTTTCCATAAGTCTTTCCAGATGATCTACATGGGGTCTCTCCTGAGAGTGAGATGGACTTTGGTATAGATATTCTTCCCGATACTCGTCCTATATCTATTCCGCCATATAGAATGGCTCCAGCAGAGTTGAAAGATCTCCTTGATAAGGGTTTTATTCGACCAAGTGTCTCACCTTGGGGTGCTCCAATTTTATTTGTGAGGAAGAAGGATGGTTCCCTTAGGATGTGTATAGATTACCACTAATTGAACAAGGTTACCATAAAGAATAAATATCCTCTTCTGAGAATTGATGATCTTTTCGATCAGCTTCAGGGTGCTACTTGTTTCTCTAAGATAGACCTCAGATCAGGTTACCATCAGTTAAGAGTAAGGGAATGTGATATTCCAAAGACAACATTAAGGACCCATTATGGTCACTATGAGTTCCTAGTTATGTCCTTTGGTTTGACCAATGCACCTGCAATGTTCATGGACCTTATGAATAGAGTATACAAGCGTTATTTAGATATGCTTGTTATCGTTTTCATTGATGACATACTAATCTATTCAAGGAATGAAGAAGATCATGCTAGTCATCTCAAAATAGTTCTGCAAACTTTAAAGGATAGATGGTTGTATGCCAAGTTCTTTAAGTGTGAGTTTTGGCTTGAGTTTGTGGCATTCTTAGGCCATATTAATTCAGGAGGGGGAATTAAAGTTGATACCCAGAAAATAGAGGCAGTGCAGAATTGGCCTAGACCCACATCTCCAACTAGTATTAGGAGTTTCTTGGGGTTGGCTGGATATTATATAACGTTCCTAGAGGGGTTCTCATCTATTTCATCCCCTTTGATCAAGTTAACTCAAAAAATAGTTTGATGGTTTGAAGCTTGTGAGAAAAGCTTTCAAGAATTGAAAGAGAGGTTGACTACTGCCCCAGTATTAACCTTACCAGAAGGTACTCAAGGTTTTGTTGTATATTGTGATGCGTCTAGAGTTGGTTTGGGTTTTGTGTTAATGTAGAATGGAAAGGTTATAACTTATGCCTCTAGACAATTGAAGGTTCATGAGAGGAACTACCCAACCCATGATCTAGAGTTGGCTGCCGTAGTATTTGCTTTGAAAATATGGTGCCATTATCTTTATGGTGTTCATGTGGATGTGTTTACCGATCACAAGAGTCTTCAGTATGTGTTTAGTCAGAAAAAGCATAATCTCAGACAAAGGAGGTGGTTAGAATTACTCAAGGATTATGATATGAGTATTCTTTATCACCCATGTAAGGCTAATGTTGTTACTGATGACTTGAGAAGGTTGTCTATGGGTAGTACCGCCCATTTTGAGTAAGATAAGAAAGAGTTAGCAAAGGATGTGCACAGACTTGCACAATTGGGAGTTCGACTAATGGATTCCACAGAGGGAAGAGTAGTGGTGATGAATGGGGCTGAATCACCATTAGTGTATGAAGTTAAGGAGAAACAAGACCCATATCCTATTTTTCTTGAATTGAAGGCAAATGTTCATAAGCAAAAAGTAATGACTTTTGAACAAGAGGGAGATGCTGTGTTGAGGTATCAAGGTAGATTGTGTGTACCAAGGGTGGATGAATTGCAAGAGAGGATCATGGAAGAAGCTCATAGCTCAAGATATTTCATTCATCCAGGTTCCACAAAGATGTATCGTGACTTGAGGAAAGTTTATTGGTGGAGTATTATGAAGAAGGGCATTGCAGAATTTGTTGCTAAGTGTCCGAATTGCCAACAAGTTAAGGTAGAGATTCAAAGGCCCGGTCGTAAGGCTTATACTATAGAACTTCCGAAATGGAAGTGGGAGATGATCAATACGGACTTCATCACAGGCTTACCAAGGTCTCACAAGCAACATGATTCTATTTAGGTGATTGTTGATAGAATGACAAAATCAACCCACTTTTGCCTGTAAAAACTACCCATTCAACAGAGGACTATGCCAAGTTATACATTCAACAGGTGGTAAGACTTCATGGAGTTCCAGTTTCTATTATTTCAGACAGAGGTGCGCAATTTAATGCACAGTTCTGGAAATCTTTTTAGAAAGGCTTGGGTTCAAAGGTGAAATTAAGTGCTGCTGTTCACCCTCAGACATATTGTCAAGCAGAGTGCACTATTCAGACCTTAGAGGATATGTTGAGGGCTTCTGTGACTGATTTCAAAGATAATTGGGATGATCACCTACCTCTTATTGAATTTGCTTACAACAATAGTTACCACTCTAGCATCCAAATGGCTCCTTATGAAGCTCTTTATGGGAGAAGATGTAGATCTCCTATTGGATGGTTTGAAGTTGGTGAAGCTGGGTTGATAGGACCGGACTTAGTTCATCATGCTATGGAGAAAGTGAAAGGGATTCAAGAGAGGTTAAAAATAGTGTAGAGTCGTTAGAAATCCTACACTAATGTTAGGAGAAGGGATTTAGAGTTTGAAGTAGATGATTGGGTATACCTGAAAGTTTCACCCATGAAGGGTGTTATGATGATTGAAGAAGTGCATGGGAGATCCTTCACATATCATGCCAACTGAATATATTGGTATCAAGGATAGCTTATTCTATGAGAAGATTCCGATTTAGATTCTAGATCGCCAAGTTTGCAAGTTGAGGACTAAGGAAGTAGCACCAGTCAAAGTCATTTGGAGGAATCAGTTTGTTGAAGAAGCTACTTGGAAAGCTGAAGAGTATATGAAGAAGAGATATCCACATCTCTTTGAGCCTAGAGAAATTCCAGACCAAGGTACTAATCCTCTTCTTAGTACTCTTTAATTTATATACTTTATGTGTTTGATTTGTTTGATGGGTGTTTTGAACTGAATGGTAGATGTTACAGCCTTAGCCTATTAAAATTAATCTCATTCAAGGAAAAATGTTCCCAAGGGGCAGATATTGTAACATCTCGCTATTTGAAAGAACTAGAAAGAGCTAGAATAAGAAAGAGTCATTTTTAGGAAATAATGAAAAATCTGGAAAATTGGTTATGTTAAGTTTGAGTTTTGGGTCAACTTCAAATGACCATAAATCATAGATCGGGATGAGTTAGGTGTTATACTAGATACCGTAGGAAAGATCTTTGAATAATCTTTCCAACGCCGCCGAGTTTGTTCAATTCCGAGTTCATATGAATGAGATATGTCCATTTGAAGTTGGGTTGTCTAGATATGAATAGTCAAAACCGGATTTTGGAAGGGTGTTTTGGTCTTTTCCATACCCAATTAAATTATTTCGTTTTTGGTAATTACTTAGGGGTCTAATCTGAATTTAGTCAGTTTACGCTTTTGGAATTTAAGTTAGGGTTTTGAGAGAAGAGAAAAGAAGGGGAGAAAAGAGAAGAGAAAGCAAGGAATCGTCAAGTTCTTTAAGCTAAGGTCGTGAATTTCGTCAAGGGGTGATCCCTACGAGGTATGTGAGATCACATAGCGTTGGGTTAGTTCACTCATGCGTCAATCATGATTCAATTCAGCGTAATTGTGTTTTTGAAAGAAAACATTATGAGTTCTTGATGAAATTCGTTTAACTTCTTGTGGGTTCTTGTTGTTGAGAAGTTTCTTAAGTTTGATTCATGATATTAGATGTGATTCTGAGTAGAATATTACATATATTGATGATATAGTCGATTCTAAGTGTTTGGGGAAAGAACCAATTGAATTTAGAAGGTTTAGAGTTGAAAAACGAACAAGAAAATTCGGGATTTTTCTGGGAAGGGGGCTGGGACTCCACGCTTCTCAGAGCGCCCCAAAAAGGGTTCTAAAATTTGGGCTTTGGGGCGCTGCGGCAGCTAGAGCGCCCCAACCCACGTTCTGAACTTCACCCTCTGGCGCCCTGCTCCACTCAGAGCATTAGGGACGCCAGTTCTTCCACCTTTTCCCACTTCTTTCCGTACTAGTTCCCTAGCAACGTACCTATGTTTCTAGTCAATTTCTACACTCTAAGGTACGTCAAAACATCATGAAATCATCCATAAGCATGAGATCATGAACCTTGACTCCATACGTCAATTCAAGGAAAGTTAAGAGTCAAGTCAAGAGAAGTTCGTAGAGTTTTCCAAAAGTCTTTTACAAATGTTTTAACTTTGTTTTAGTTTTGAGTTGATTAAAGAGTAAGAGTAAAGTTCATTTATTCAAAATATTATACGAGAATTAAGTATTCCAAAGAGTTGAAATGTTTTCACATTTAAACAAGAGAGGAAACACCGATATCCAAGAGAGCATTCGAGCTAGTTTTTGAGTAATTATCTCAAATCACAGAAAGAGTTTTGTTTTTAAAACATATGAGCTGAGTATATCTTTGGGAGTAGTATTGATCACCGATATGGGGACGAGTTCATAGTAAATCAAGTCTCCATAAACCATGTAGTCATCATGGGTAGAAAGGATCATACTTTTTAGATGATTCCTTAGTGCTTTTTAGCATAGACTAGTAGATCCAGTTAGTTGAGGCGTTCTATATCATGGCAAGGTATATGACAGTTCTGTCAGTGTGGGCGAGACATGTATCATCACTTTAGCTAATAGTGGTGGTTGTCGGTTAGAGAAACTCCCACAGTATTGTATTACTTTATTATATGAGTAAACTGAGTTGTTATGGTGTCTCTTTAATATATTGAGTTATCACCTACTGTTTTAAATGCTTTGTATAAACTGCACCCTTATTGTTGTTTTTACTTTGCATTTGAGTTGAGTATTCATTAGTTGAGTAAAGCCAAGGTAAGTGTTCCTTTAAGATTCCTTTCAAGCTTATGTCATGTTTAGTTTTCCCCTCACATACTCGTACATTCAATGTACTGATGCCATTTGGCTTGCATCATTTTATGATGCATATACAGGTAACCAGGATCAACATCCAACGCTTTGTTGATCCACTTGAGCACTCAGAGTCAGTTGGTGAGTCTCTTTGCTATCCGGAGGACCCCTTTTTCATTGATTTTGTACTTTAGTTGTTAGGATGATCGGGGGTCTTGTCACGACATCCCTCTTTGTTTTAGAGGCTACATAAACGAGTAGTTATAGTTCTTTAGTCTTTCCATTTCCAGTTGTATACGTTAAGACTTGAGTTGCCATTTTGGCTAAGTCTAATATCTCTTTAAGTTATTGCATGAGTTTATATCTTGACACTATTTTCTTGTTGTTAAGTCTTCCTCTAGGATTTAAACCAGGCCAAGGTTTCTCTTTGGGCCATCAATCGTTCTCGAGTACCAGTCCCGCCCAGGGTGGAGGCTCGGGGTGTGACAATGTCGATAATCTCAGATGAACCCTAATTTATTAGTTTTGATTAAGAATCTTTAAAACAAAATTTTTTCCTTAGATTGAGAAATTAGCATGCGTTTAAGAAAAAGATTAAGTATAAACTTCGATTTTGAGAAGATTTTAAGGGAACTAAAGGATTCTCAAATGTATCATTTTTATTTTGAAAAAAGAGTACTATTTTTCAGAATGGTATAAAGAGTTTTTAGAGTTTACAAGAAATTGAGTACAAAGCAGTTACCTCTTAAAGAGGCCCTTTTGAGAACTTATCTCAACTAGAGAGAGTATTTTTACTCGAGAATTGAGTTATATATTTTGGGAATAGTATTGAGCATCAATATGCGGAAGAGTTCAGGCAACTCACATTCCCTATAAACCATGTAGACATCGTGGGATAGGATTGTACTGAAATACAGTCGACTTCTCACTTCCATCGAGAACACCTATTAGATGGATCTATGAGTTGAGTATGTTTTATACCTGGTAAGGTATAAGATAGTTCTAACATCATATGTAAGGCATTGTATCATCTCTAGGATCGTAGTGATGGTTGTCGGTTAGAGAAACTCCCTAATAGAGTAAAGAGTATTTTTTTACTATGTGTATTTATACAATTCTTTGAGTTAACATCTTTTACTTTGTGAAGTTTTAAATGATCTTATCTCTATTTATTCTTTATATGCAGTTGAGCACTTTCAGTTCAGTTATTGTTGCTTCAACTATATTACATACTCATACATTTAATGTATTGATGTCATTCGACCTGCATATTTTTATGATGCAGATATGGGAGTTCAGGATCATCAACACACGCTTTGTTGAGATCACTTTGCACTAGTTGACAACTTTTGGTGAGACCTCCTTGCTCCCGGAGGACTCCATTTTTATTTCCAGTTTAGTTTTTTTGTGGCTCATGGGTCTTGTCCCGACATCCATCTTGAACAATAGAGGCTTCATAGATAGATAGTGTTGAGATTCTTTCGGTATTTCTTTTGAGATATTTTTCAAACTCTTACTACTTTATTGAATATATTTCAGACAATTTAAATTGAGTATTTTGCGATAGGTGAGTTATTTCATCTTTTAAAACCCATATTTGCTTGAGTCAGTGTTCCGCTAAGTAGTCTGCCAAGACAAGGGTTTGCTTGGGGACCAACAATGCTTTTCAAGTCTCGGCCACGTCCAGGGTGTAGGCTTGGGGTGTGACAAACTTAGTATCAGAGTCTAGAGTTCAAATGTCCTTGGGTGTCTATGAAGCCATGTAAGTAGAATCTTATTTATGGTTGTGAGGGCCCCACCTCTATAAATGAGGGACTGTAGACATTTAAGAAAAGTTTCCCTTATTTCATACTCTAAATCATGCAAAATAACTATGTCATGAGGAACTTATATAAATACCCATGCGTTTCTCAAATCTATTCGACTACCCCTCATACTCAAGGTGGTTAAAATAGCAAAGCCCAGATTCTTATCGATGAGTTACTCTGAGATAAAGTCTTCAGAAAATTCAAGAGACTGTAGAATGGCTTGAGAGAAGCCCATTAGTGTGCTTAAGTTTATCCAAAAGGATTCACCCTTATTCATATGAATCGTGAGTTTGAGCTAATGCGAGATCTACTATCAAATTCTCTTCTTTGAAACCTTGTTTCAGGTGATGCCCTTTAAGAGAGGAGTATGTTTTAGAGTGATTACGTAGTATTGTCGCCCAAAAGATAGTATGAACCACTAGTAGTAGAAGTGCCCAGAGTTAGAAGTATGCATTTGTAAGTGTAATAACTTAAGAGATGAAGATAGTTATTGAATAGAGTATATAAGTTATAAACATGTACCTAGTAAGTCATTCATGAAGATTTTTTCCCCTTAAGTGTGGGCTAAGAAATAGTAATCTTATGTATGATTTCATGACATAAGGTAGAGTAATAGTTACTAGTCAGGATGAGTTAGAGTAAACTTTAATTAGAAGAGATTTTATATTGATGAGCCATTGTGTCAGTGAAGACAAAATATAGGTGTTTAATAGAAGAGCAGAGTATTCATGAAGTGATAAATCTAAGATAGGCTTATGATTTTGAAGGGAGAACCCCATGGTATTTCGAGGATTATAGAACTAATTAACTAATGATGTATAGTAAGTGGGTAAATAGTACTTAAGTTGTGAAAGGGAATGTGAGGTAATCTGTAAAATAGGTAGACTGTGAGATAAATATTGACTACTTGTCATAAGATCTTAGTGGGCAAGTGTTTCATAATTTTATCTTGTAGTCGTAAGTTAGTATAATATGTGAGCAATTATATTGATATCCGCATTTGGTACATGACTCTAAGCTCGAATTTGAGATGAGTGTCGTGATAAAAAAGATGGCAAGATGAGGGTGATGATGTTAGTTTTAAGATCTGATCTAGTAGGTTTGACATAAATTATGTAAGGAATTAATGTGATACTTTTCTATAAATGTGAGTGGTACAAGTGTGGTATTATGACTTATATGAGAGCAATGATGTGTGCTAAGTCATTAGATGTAACACCCCGGAATTTAGTGAGTTGAACTAGTGAGTTCTAGAGCTTTTCGTAAGTGTTTTGGAGTGTTGTATGAGGATTAAAATCACAAGAAATGGTTCCCGTACTTAGAATAGGGGTTTTAGGGGTTAAACGTACGGGTACGACCCCCCAAGGACCACCCAAGGGGTCCTTGAGGGGACCCCAAAATCAGTCCCCAAAGCTGGAATTTGGCAGCACCTACAGATGCCATCTACTGGCCGTAGATGGACCCACGCCCCGTAGGTTGGGGTCGTGGGTCAAGGCTTGCAGAGGCCTTCCATTATAGATCTGCATACCTCACCTACGGATGTGGTTCACGCTCATTAGATCCACCTACGATCCGTAGGTGGTGAGGTCGTAGGTCCAAGCAGTTTTAGTGTTTTAGTTTTTAAGTTGGGACTTAGGGGTTAAGTTGGTAATTAATTAGGGGTTAAGCGAGGTCGGTTAGTTAGTTAATTATCCACCTATAAGTAATTAATAGACCCCTAAAACTAAGTCATTAACTCATTCATCTAAGACCCCAAATTACTCTCCAAATATTCTCTCTCTAGAAGTGAAGAAGAAGAAGAAGAAGAGAAGAGAAGAGGGCAGTGTTTCACCATTGATTAAAGCTTTGTTTAGGGATTTGAAAATAGGTATGTGAAGCTTATTCATCTATGGGTTCTTCCACCTATAGAGGCCCCATAGTTTTCCCACTTGTGAAATGAAAAACCCCATTCTAGCTAGGGTTGTGCTTGCATTGTGGGTAGGGTGTGTGTATGATTCCAATATAGTGGATACTACCCAATTATGATTGATTTAGATTTTTTTTAATGATATTATGATGATTTCATGTGATTTCTATGGTAAACCCTAATCTAATTTGATGAATGTGATCTTTTTGGGTTTATGCCATTAGAGACAAAATTGAAGGTTCATAGGTGATCTTCCTAAACCAATGTCATGTGTAGTAATTGATCAAAGTTAGGATCATATAATCATGAATTGAACTATACTCTATTGTATATTATTGATCTTGACTTATGAAGTTAGAATTTATTCTTTATTACCAATTGAGACTAGAATCACCTAGTAGTCAAAGATATGATCAAGATACCTTGAAAACTAGGTATAAATAAGATATTAGGAAAGAAACCTTGAGAGTAAGGTTGTGATGATAATAGATAGGGCTTTAGGGTGAATCTAATGTGATTAACTATTGATGTTAAAGCTTTGAGAGTAAAGTCTAAAAGAGAATAGAAGTCTAATAGGTTGGATAGTGGTAAAAGGCCTATACTCAACTAACCTACCTTATGAATGCTTGATAGATGAAACTGATAGAATCACTTGAGCATGGATGGATTGTCAAGGACATCCTTCCATGAGAGATGAATGTTAATCAAGTCTTAACAAGTAAATCTTGGGGTGTATGCTTGGCCCCAAGTGGATATTGAACATGAGATGGAGTGTCACACAAGAGAGGGTCCGAGATCCAAGTAGAGAGGAGAACCACACCTAGTTGATGTGAGGACTATCCAAGTTAAAGGGGAAACTCTTACGTAGTAGAGTGTGGTTTTTCCCAAAGTTAGGTCTCATGAAATGAGAGCTTTCACATAGTTGAGTCAAGGTTTCTAGTAGCAATCTCCATATCCTATGAACTAAGACATGCTTAAAGAAGCATCTCATAGTGTTCTAAACCATAATTGAACTAAGACTTACTTAATGAGGTACCTCATAGTGTTCAAGAGTATAAGTGGACTTAGACATGCTTAAGGTAATATCTCATAGGGTCCATGTGAAAAAGGAACTTAGACATACTTAAGAGAGTATCTCATAGTGTTCAAAGTATAAAGGGGTTTAGACATGCTTAAGTAAGCATCTCATAGTATCCATGCTAATAGTGAACTTATACATACTAAAGGAAGTATTTAATAGGGTTCAACCTAGTAATAAACTAAGATGTTCTTAAGAGAGTACCTCATAGTGTTCCAAGGTTTAAAGAGAGATGAACTAAGATGTGATTAAGAGAGTACCTCATAGTGTTCTAAAAGATAAAGAAAAGAACTAGATTCCAAGTCAAGAAGTATTAGTATGAGGACCTAAAAGTAGTACTTAGCATGAGTAATATTATGGGGTGCTATTCATGCATTGCACAAGTATGACTTAGGGTTACTAAAGAGAAGTTGTGAGATATGATTGTGCTATAGTTGCCCTTCCTAGCTATAGTTGACTAAAGGTGAGAGATTCCCTTAGTTATGAGAAGTTAAGCTGTTAATGAGGACAAAGAAGGGTGGATATGACTAAGATGACTTCAAGGGATGCTTGGCTTGGGTGGTATTATGGGATGCTAGTCATGCTATGCACATGTATTCTTTTGAGGGTACTTGAGAATGGTGCTATTATGATATAGATGACTAAGAGTCAATTATGCTCATATGATTATGACTTATCTCCTATGCTCATTAACTATGTCTTATGTTGACTTATGATTATATGATGTTTATGTTGGAGATTATGATATGATTGTGTTGACCATGCTATGACTATGATGATTATGTTATGACTATGTTATTATCTCTTATGCTTATTTCTTATGTTGACTAACCATTTGAGATGCTCTTATGATGTTGTGCTAGATTTCATACTTGGTACATTTTGTACTAACGCATATTGCCTACATTCTAATCAAATGTAGAGTTTCGGAGTTTGAGTTGCTTTGAAGGTTAGGTTCCCAGTGATCAAGAAGAGTTGGAGAATTGGCGAGTCCTTATAGCTTCGAGGACAAACCCTTATTTCCTTTATGCCATTTCTTTATGTTTTAGGCTTTGTATGGGCTGCGTCCCAAGAGTTTTATTCAAGAGCTTATTAGATGGTTTGAGACAAAGAGTATAGAAAGACTTCCGCTTATTTTTATGAAATATGACTTCGATTGTAAAAGATTTAAATTATTTCGTATTTTCATTTCTATTACCTATGTTATAATGCTAAGGTCTTGTATGAGACCCCTTCGGTGTCAAGTATGCCATGTTACGTCTAGGGGGTACCCCTAGGTCATGACATTAGATTAGCAAGAGCATTAATAGGTGTACCCGATATCGTATGTAGTCAGACGAGGTTCTAATTAAGTTTATGATTTTCATGTATGCCTAGATGGTAATTTGATCCGTCATGTGGAGTAGGCTGATGTAATAATTATTTATTACCCTTCAGAGTTTGGTTGAAGGGATTTTATATAGACAATGATGAGCCTCTTAAATATAGTTCAAGTTTCCTCCAATTAGATAGATATGAACTTGGAAGGACAATATTAGTGGGCTAAGAAGGAGAAGTCAGGCTATTAAGAGTTAGATTAAAACTCTTCATAAGTCAATGTGAGTAATGATTATAGAAAAAATTCTATAGAAGAGGGAAGCGGTTAAGAGAAACATCTTAGAAAGAAGCCTTAGAAGGAATCTTAGATCTTCTCATGGAGAGTTCAGTAGAAATGAGATTAGCATTTTCCAAGTATTAGAGTAAAGTGAATATATACTACTTTAAAAAAGATGGAAATGTCCATAGCCTTTAAGTGTCAGCTTCAGACCTAAGGGACAACTAATAAGGTAAAAGACCAAGTCAAGTGTTAAAAATCAAATAGTGATGTGTTCAGAAATAGTTATAGTGTTATATGAATCCATTCATACTCTAGTGTATTCGTCAAAGTTCACTCGTTACAACATCCTATTGATGTTTCTAATATCAGATTTTTGTCCATGACATATGCTCATACACTTCAGTTAGATTCACATATATGCTCAGTTCCCAGTATGAGGGGCAAATACTTTAGCCCATTAATCTCAATCTTACTCCATAAAGTTATGGATATCAGCCTTATGATATGAGCTTATTCATATAAGAACTTTTGTCTCATGTTATGCTTAGTATCATGAATTCATGAGTTACCTTCAATGTCTAATGAAATAATGTTATGTCATGAATATTGTTATATCAGATTTCTCGAATGAATCGCGCTTATGCTCTTTCTCCCTAAATCTCATTCAATGATCCTTTTTAGTTTTGATAGTGATGTTGATGATAGTAGTTGAGTAATGATAGATAAGAGAGGATTGGTGTTTCTTATTGTGGTAGTGGTGGTGTGATTATTCCATCTAAGGTTATAAATGTAGAGGAAGAATGAGATGAAGTTCTACTATGAGTAATAGTTAGATGAGGTAGTTATGTCAGTTCCTAGTAGTAATGCGTGAAATTTCAGTTGGTAGAGATGACGAGAGCATGAGAAATTCTTAGAAGAACTGATTAGTAAAGGTACATGGAGTTATTATAGTTCTAGTCTTGAATGTGGTATTGTTACATGTGAATGAATGCATGATGCATTAGGTGCTTCTTGACTAGGACTCAAAGTTTTGTTGAATACGGTAGTAAGGAGTAGTATTCATTGGAGGAGATTTCCTATAGAGTCATAGAACCTGAATCTTGTGATTTATATAAGTATATTCATCTTATATTAAGCACCTTATGATTTATAGTTAGGCTTGAAAACAGTTGAGCATGCAATTAGACTTAGACCTTGTAGGGGTAGTCATATACCCTTGTGAGAGCTATGAGTTGCAGCCAATGAAGTGTGGTAGTCTAAAAAAAGAGCATAGTTTAGAGGTGTTGCTAGGCTTGGTAGCTACCAAATTATATCGATCAAGGCATGGTATTCCTACTCTTACTTCCTGCCTAGATATCCTTGCTTCATGTCAAATAGCTTAAGATAGAGCGTGACGAGCCCCTCTTTGTTGCTCAACTTGATTGGCCACAACTTGACTTAGCATTCAGATTACTTTCCAAAATTTAGCATTGGTGACCTATCCTTGGGGTTGCACTTCTGGTGCATTAGGTATCCCTTGCTCCTCAACATTCCTCCTAGTAGGAAGACCTCAGACAACTCTTTGTGGAGGCATGATCAACTGAAAGATACGCACAAGCACGAGTTAGAGAGAGACTTTATAGAGATGAACTGTATCGCATGAAATGAGTATGAAAGAAGTGAAAGAAATTCCTAAATATTGCAGCCTCCTAATTATAAATGTGGCACGCTTCACACTGATAACTAGGACTCTACAGACACGACTTCATAGACTCCCTATAACTCTTGAACTCTGTGCTCTGATACCAAGTTTGTCACGCTGACATACCGTGAGTTTACGGTATTTCTAATACGTTTCACTTACAAGTTGTGTGTGTCTAGGGCCTTTTTATATTGGTTTTTATGTGTTTTATCATGTTTTGCAGGAAAGGTGTTCAGGCGCGGAAGTTTAGAGATAGCTGAACCAAATGCAGAAAAAGGCATTCACGGAGGTCATCTACGGACTGTAAGTCCATTCACGGTCCGTAGGTGATGACCGTAGATCAGCAGGAATGTGTTGAGGA
>JAJOOS010003295.1:0-19695 GCA_029582725.1 Solanum chiquidenum | reverse complement strand
TACTTAAGGTGGAGGTCCAAGGCAAGAAGGTAAAGGTAAATGGGTATGTATGTTTATGATGTATTGTAAAGCATATGACTTTGTATTGTTGGTTGTGACTTGTAAGGTGCCTATTATGTTGATGTTCATGAGATTTTATCAAAATGGCATGAAAGCATAACTTCCAAACAAATGTCCTTTTTAGCATGTTTTGCATATCCTCATACTTAGTACGTGTGTTGTACTAACCCCTTTCTTCTATTTTACCACAAATGTAGGTTGTGGTAATTAGGAGGAGATTGTGCTTTGGAGTTGTCCAAGTCTTTGGTATGTCTTCAAGATTCGAGGACTATGTTTAGAAGTTTCTTAGTCATTGTAATAGACACTTAAGTTTCATTTCATTTGTAAAAGGGCCGTGTCCCTTAGTATGTTTTAAGTTCTTGTCTAAGATTGGCTAAAGAGACTTAGTAGTTCCGCTTGTGTATTGATGTTTTTAAATGTTGATGACTCTTGAAGTCTTATGGTTTTATTGAATAAAAGTTTTAAATTCTTAGTGATTTTTATGGTCTATGCGATGAATGAATGCTAAGGCTTGTATAAGACCTCCGAGAGGTCGAATACGGATGTAACGGCTAGGGGGTGCTCTCGAGTCATTACAGACACTAAACAACACCTTAAACAAATAGTATTAGTCCGAAAAGAGTGAACTTAAACAAGAAAGATCCATAGCAGCCTAAAAGAACTGGTTCACCCTTGAATCCAGTCACACTTAATAGTCACCTAGCCGAGGTCTATCAATAGCCACTTGAAGATGCCCTGTACTCAACAAACAACAAGCAAGTGCATTATCAGTACACAACCACAGTGTACTGGTAGGATCACACGGCTATCCCATAGGTGAAATATACATAAGCAGTCACAACAAAGTAAAACATGCATATACAATATTAGTCATCACTTACAAATAACTCACACTTTCACAAGTCTCAAGAGCTACAATTATCCTTTTTGAGCAACATACAGTCTTCCAATATCAATCATCATTAGATATGAGCGTAATCATCACAAGTATATACACAGCACAATTCAATGGTCGTCCCAGGGAACCCAATTCAATAGTCCTCTCATGGAAGCCAAACCCAAACTGTTAGCATACCGGTTCCTGGTACCCGATCCAAGTTAGCGTACCAGAACGTGTCAGCCGATCCCATGCTTATGTCAGAACGTGGAAACCGATCCCATGTTTATGCCGGAACGTGGCAACCGATCCCATGTTTATGCCGGAACGTGGCAACCGATCCATTCAACAAGTCACAATCACAATCACAATGTACATTCTCATAATCATACAATCAAGTGCTGATTCATGGCATACAATCATTCGTTCATACTCAATTACATTAGGTGTGATCAATAGGTTTCATTCACATACATGTATCACAATGAAGCAATTACAAACATATATCACACCAACATGAAATCACAACCATCACCTACCTCGAATTCAAGCTTGAATCCCCTATGGCACTTGAACCTTCCCTTTCGGATTCTTTCCGCTTGTTCTAGGTCTACAAACAACAATTTATAAGCAAGGATCAACACTCAAGACCCAATTACCCGGATCATAATCAATAATATCAACCCTAGGTCAAACCCTTGATCTCCATACCCAGATTACGGCTTTTTCCACTGTAGTTTCCAATTCAAAACCTTCCCCATCAATAATTACCCATTCTACTATGTTCTACAGATTGAAAAATGGATTTGGGAAGTGAAAAGCTTACCTTTAGCCTCAAGAATGGTGGAACACTGTCAAGAGTCGCCTGGAGTTCGTTCCTTAGCTCTAAAAATCGAAAAGTGCATAATAAAGTCATTTTGGGGTTTATTTACGACTTTAAGTCGCGTCTGGCCAGCCACAGCGGCCCTCACCCCGCTAAAGCAGCCCCGCCAGAGCGACCAAAATAACTGCCAAAGCGGCTTGCACGAAATAGTGAGCTATTTTAATGATTCCAAGATCCCCATTTCACAACACATCTTTAACCAACGACGCTCAGAAAATACCGTTCACACTAAGATCGATTTCGAGAGTTCTACTTACCCGAATTCAATTCCATAAAGTCGTACGGATTCCTTAACGACTTATCTAACTACTCATGTAATCAAATTAATAATTAGATCACCCAATTGCTACCAGATTTCCCTAGACCTCACAGACTCCGATTGTGTTGAAATTTTGACTAGTTTGGGAAATCCCAAGTTACTACTCAAAAGTTTTCAAGCCTCAATTCTTTCCCATTGGCTTTTCTATAACGATGGGAACAGGTTGTTACAATATATACCAATTTACCCATCACTCATCCCCGAATGACAAACTTGGAGAAAAGGGCTAAAGCAACAATAGAGTAGTATTTGAATCGTCGAATAACTAGGGATACTTGTCCCACATACTTTTCAGTCCACTCTGGGCTGCTAGAAGATTAGATTGGATTCTCACCTTACCCTAAACATCTTTCATCAAATCAACTCTCAAAGGTTCCACATCTTCAACCTCAAACCAACCAATTGAACACTTACACATCCTCCCATACAATGCCTCAATGAAGTCATCTCAATACTCGAGCGATGAATATTGTTGTATGTAAACTTAACTACAACAAAAGTGATTCCCAACAACCACCAAAGTTGATCGTACACACGTCTACAACATGCTATTAAGGACCTTGACAAAATCATCCGGACGAATCCTTTAGCACTTAAGTAGGATAAAATTCCAAGTCAATACTCGCTACAAATAGAATTGAACCTGAATCAACCAACACACACTCATAATACCCAAACAATCATAGTTCTTAACAATATCTTCATCCCACAACATAAATTCCCATGAGCTTAAGTTATAATAAATTTGATCTTTAGAAATCAGATACTCATCGAGGGATATGTCCAAGAATACAACCCCTCCAACAACACTATCAAAATGCTAGATTTAGTAATTGTAGATTACCTCTTAAGAACAGTAGAATTGGACCCAATGATCCCCACATTCAACCATACATAATCGATACATGACCTCGACGACTAGAGGAATATTAAGATTGCCGGACAACCACAAATATGCATGGTAGCTCTTCTATAAATTCTCATAAGCAATGTGGTACATGTAGAACCACTAAATTACTTTAACAACTCCAAGACAACACCAATTATGTCACTCGAAATAACCAAATCTTCCCAATCTTCCCACTCAACCAAGAGAATATCGCAGGATTTGGTACCCCTAATCCACCACGAGGGATCCACCCACAAAAGTGGAAACACACTAGAGCACAGCTAGTGAATCGTACTCACAACACTAACAACCATCATAAACACTCCGACCTTTTACCTTATTATAAACCAACACTTTTAAAAATGAAACCTTCTTAGGTACTTAACAATCAATAGTAGTAAACTTACGACTCACGCCAGGTGTAAGTCCTTTCAAATGCTCAATACCGGATACAATTGATCATTTCCCACCTTGCCAATTCATACCTTGACAAAATATCTTGTAGCCTACCTAACACATCCTTTACCAGGAGTTATGGTCGTTTGAAGTTGATCCAAATCTCATACTTAACATACTTGCAAAATTTCAGATTTTTATTCATTCCAAAAATGGTTCTTTCTAATTCTAGCTCTTTCAAATAGCGGGGTGTTACACCTTTAGTAACTCCAACCACCTCCTCTGTCTGAGATTAAGCTTTTTCTGACAAAATACATACTGAAGACTCTTGTGATCGGTGAATACATCTGCATGAACACCATAAAGATAGTGACGCCATATTTTTAAAGAAAACACTATAGCAGCCAACTATAGATCATAGGTTGGGTAATTCTTCTCGTGAATTGTCTTGAGGCATAAGCTATAACCTTGCCATTCTAGATTAATACACAACCCAGGTCAACTCTGGACGCATCACAATACACAACAAAACCTTGTGTACCTTCTGCTAACGTCAACACTGGCAGTAATCAACCTAGATTTCAACTCCTCAAAGTTTTTCTCACAAGCTTCAGACCATTGAAACTTTGTTGTCTTGTGAGTCAACTTAGTCAACGGGGATGAAATAGATGAGAACCCCTCGAAAAACCTCATATAATAACAAGTCAATCCCAAAAAACTCCTAATATCAGTTGGAGATGTGGGTCTAGGCCAGTTCTGTACTCCCTCAATCTTTTGAGTGTCAACTCGAATCCCATCACCAGAAATTATGTGGCATAAGAATTCCACAGACTCAAGAAAAAATTCGCACTTGAAAAACTTAGCATACAACTCCTTATCCTTTCGAGTTTGGAGAACTACTCTGAGATGAATAACATGATCTTTCTCATTCCTCGAATGAATCAGGATGTCAACAATGAATACGATAACAAACATATCAAGATAAGGCTTACACATTGTGTTCATAAGGTCCATGAACGCTGCAGGAGTATTAGTCAAACCAAAAGACATAACTAGAAACTCATAATGACCATAGCGGGCCCTGAAAGTTGTCTTTGGAATATTACTCTCGCTTACTCTCAACTGATGATAGCCAGATCTGAGGTCTATCTTAGAAAAACAAGTGGCACCCTAAAGTTGATTGAAACAATCATCAATTCTCGAAACGGGATACTTATTTTTATAGTAATCTTGTTCAATTGGCAGTAATCAATACAGATCTTAAGAGAACCATCTTTCTTCCTCGCAAATAAGACCGGAGCGCTCCATCGTGAGACACTTGGTCGAATGAAGAGTTTATCAAGAAGATCTTTCAACTGCTCTTTTAACTCTTTTAACGGAATAGAGATATGTCGAGTATTAGGAAGAATATCTATACCGAAATATATTTCTCTTTCATGAGGAATTCCGAGAAGATCATCTGGAAAAACCTTTGGAAACTCACTCACAACTAAAACTGACTGAATAGGTGGTGCCTCAACACTAGAGTCATTAACTTGGACTAAGTGATAGATGCACCCCTTGGAAACTAACTTTTTGGCCTTGAGGTACGAAATAAAACGACATTTAGGCACTACTAAACTACTCCACCCCCAAATAACTGGCTTATTAGAAAACTGGAACTTAACTACTCGAGTTCTACAATCAACTGAGGCATAACAGGCATTAAGCCAGTCCATACCTAGAATAACATCAAAGTCCACCATATCTAGCTCGATTAGGTCAACCATGGTGTCCTTGTGATTGACAAAAATGGTACAATCACGATAAATTCTCTCAGCTAGAATATACTCACCAAAAGGTCTGGAAACACTGAAAGGCTCAAGAAGTTTCTCAAAAAGAATAACAAAATTCATAGCAATGTATATGTTGACACCCAATTTTGGCCCAACATTTTAAAAATTAGTAACTTTTAAGTTCTATTTATTCAATAGTTAAAAATACATTTTTTTTAAAAAAATTAAATAATTTTATCGATATTTATCCTTATTTGTCCAAATTTCAGGATTTTTTATCAGTTAATTTTAATTGCATTATTTTTTGTCACAACCGGTTGAATACGTTCAAATATTTGTTAATTTTAATTAAATCATTATTTTTGTTAAATTGCATTTTTTACATGTGATTAGTTATATTTATTACATTTTTTAATATTCATTTTATTCGTTACATTTGGTAATATTCATTTTAATATTTTACACCGTCAAGAAATTCATTCAAATATGAATAATATTTTATACACAGATATTTTATTAGCTAGTGATTTTAGCCCATGACATTAAGATAGTTGTATTGTACTATAGGTGATTTTCAATTTTTCTATTTAAGTTATTTCTTAGTGATTAAGTTAGGGGTGGTGAAATATATTTAGATTAGGATTGAGAATTTTCAGATATTTATTCACAAAGGGGTTTCATTTTTATTAATTTTCCAATCACCACCACCTCGAATTCCGGCCAAGCTCCAGCAACCCAAAACACCATTCATTGTTCTCCTTTTTCAGGCAAAATCCCACCAGCACCGCCTAGCACAACCTTTTCCGACCCCAAAACCACCCAAACCCATTCACTCTTCTACTCCGGCAAAACCCAACCGGAGAACCACCATCGCTCCACCATTTTCTCCAGCAAACTCCATTTTTTCATTTTTCTCCATAGCTATTGGTAGCAGCAGCACACAAACCACCACCGATTGGACCACAACCAGCAAAAAATCCCAAATGACTCCTATTCGAGTCACCAAACCAGTCGGCTGCCCAACTTCTTCTTCTTTCATCACTGTTTCGAGCAGCCAACAACTCCACCACCATTGGAGTTACAAGATCACCGAAACCCCACCGAAACACAACTAAAAACCAAACCCACCAAAACAGCCCACCCACGAGAACAAACCACCACCAATCCACCAAAAAAAAAACCACCAAAGACCACCAAAACCCAACCCCAAATCCACCGGGAAATGGACGGTCCCTTTCCTTTCCTTTTTTTTTCTTTATTCGATTTTTCTGTTTGTTATGCAGGTCGCCAGAGAGGTTGAAGCTCACATCATCAAACCCGCATCATTGCAACGCCGATTTCGGCAACAACAAGGCCTACTCCGGTAAAATGCTATCACCGTGAAGTAGCCAGATCCAGCCGGGAAATACTCTGTTTGGTAACATTTCTTCTCTGCATCTTTGAATATGTATATGTATATTTTTAGGCATCTTTATTGTTGATTTAGTGAATGTTTTCATTGTTACTGTAAGATTGGACCAACTTTGGTTTCATTTTTTTACATTCTCCATTGTTGTTATTTTTCCAGCGAAGCCTTGGCCTTCTCCAATGGGATGCATTACTTTATTTTCTGTAGTGTTATTTATTATGTTGGGTTTAAATTGTTGGACTGTTGCTTATTAATTTCTCTTGCTTAGTTAGTTCATTATTTTATTTTGTTGCCCCTTGTTACTTTTGTGTTAGTTTACTATTTTACAGTCAAGTTCCTTACTATTATAAATTTGGTTGCAATACTTGAAATTTTGGAAAGAGTTTTTGAATGAATTTTTTACTATATTTCATTTTATTGGCGGAATGGTCTGATAGACCCTTGTACTTGCATGAGTTTGTATTCTGGACAATTCTACTTGATCATTTGTCAATTGAACCCTTAAACTCAGTGAAACTAAGCATTTTAAACCCCTTCCGATGTGTGTGAACTTCAAAGGCTTGACAAAAATGACATATCATCATCCACATCACATTTTAAATGACACATCACTTATTATTTTTTTTTTAAAAAACAATCTATTTTTTCTTTCTTTTTCACTTCATTCCTCCTTCATCCCTTCACCTCTCTCCATATTTTTTACATTAGAGATACCACCACAACCTTCCATTCTCCCTAGTTTCATTACATTCCTAAATAACTAACAATTATCATTCGAATTTTTTTCAAAATTTCTTTCGTTCACAACTTTTAATCGTATTTCATTAACCAACATTTATATCTACCACTTTAACCACCATAAATCTCTTTTCCCCCATTGATGTTAACGAATAGCCATTAAAATACATCAATATACTCTAATATTTGTACACAATTTTACATAGCACATTTCACCTAATTTCACAATGACATTCAACAACCACTTTTCATCTTTCAATACTATTGAATCTTTATCACTCTATGGGTTATAAATTACCCCAAAAATAAAAGGAAAATACAGATCTACAACAACAATACAATTTTGTTTCTAATGTCAGGAGGAAATATATGTGGAAAAAAAAAGAAATATAGAGAAACAAGAAATTGGAAAGGGCTGGAAAGGGGAGAAAGAAGAGAAATGAGAGTTTGAGAGTAGAAAGAAATGGGGGTTTGAGAATAGAAAGAAAAAAAGAAATGGGGAAGGGTGGGGTGGGGAAAGAAGAAATAACTGGGAAAAAAAATAATTTTCTTATTTTTGATATTTTAATTCAATTTTTAAAAAGAAAAAAAAAATATTTTTAGTGTGAAATTTGATCTTTCACACTCCTTCTATGCGTGACATCACGCATTTATGCCAACTAAATAATTAAGTTGCCACATAAGCTTGGTCAACGGTCAGAAGGGCTTAAAACATAGAGTTTCATTAAGTTTAAGGGTTCAATTGACAAATAGTCAAGTAAAATGGTACATAATACAAATGCATACAAGTAGAAGGGTCCATTAGACCATTTCGCCCATTTTATTTTTCTCTATTTGGTTCAATTAGTTTGTTTATCATTTTTAGTATAGCTTAATTGCTTTTTTATTTATTTATTTATTATTTGTTTGTACGGTTGGTTGATTGATTTTATACCCCATTTCACTTAAAATGTAATTGACCGTTTGGCGGGTCACATTGTTGTTTCTTATTATTTATTAATCAAAAAATGGCCTAAAATACCCTTGAACTATTAGAAATGGTACAAAATTACCCTCCATCCACCTATTAGTCCTAAAATACCCTTGTTGTCTACCTTTAGGTCCTATATTGCCCTTTATTTTTAATGGTCCCAATTTAAACCCAATTAATAAATTTATTAATGACGTGGCAATTTTCTATTGGCCAGATTTTAAATAACCTAAATTAATTTAAAAACCCACCCATTCCCAAATTAGACCCGCCCCAAATTCATTTAACCCATCTTTATCATCGTCTTCCTCACAGCAAAATGGCAAATCATAGAGCATAAAAGCTACAACATTTTCTTTTTCTTATTTTCATCCCACCTACATTCTTTGAAAAAGAAATAAAACCTAGATAATTTACATAAAGTAGATTATGATATTTCTTGTGCAAATTTTTGAGTAGAATCTATCTAATGAATCCAAAATAAAGTAATCCAAAAGATTTAGTTTCATTCTCATCAAATATAAGTGAACAATGGTGATGAGAATTTCGTGTCATTGACTGAATTTGATTTTCTGTTTATTTATGCAATCGTTGCCCAAATATACAGAATACATACCACTTTCTTAGACTTCCAAAACAAGTAACTAAGATCTGAGCAATGTGCTTAATTAAATAGTTAGAGGTAAACAACAAAACTATATAACAATATTGTTATCTGAAAACACTAAAACCGAAAGTCCCATTTCACAGCATATACAGCGTTTACCATAAATTAGAGTTCCTCCAGACTAGCATAAAAAGAAAATGAAAGAACTCAAAACTTGTTTCAACATCTTTATGATCAACCAATGTTTGTATCATCACCATGTCTAATAATAGTAACCTTTACAAAATGATCAAGTTACGCACATCTCTTATCAAATATCTTTTTAGATGTTCAAACTCAAGGTCAGGATTCAATTCTAAAAAGCCTGTGAGGAAGATGGGTTTAATGAACTTCAGGCGGGTAGATTTTATTTGGGTCTAATTTGAGAATAAGTGGGTTTTCAATTAGTTTAGATTATTTAAAGCTGGCCAACAGAAATCCACCATGCCATTAATGAATTTATTAATTGGGTTTAAATTGGGACCGTTAAAAATAAAGGGCAATATAGGACCTAAAGGTAGACATCAAGGGTATTTTAGGACTAATAGGTGGATGAAGGGTAATTTTGTACCATTTCTAATAGTTCAATGGTATTTTAGGCCCTTTTCCGTTTATTATTTTTACTTTCTAATTATTTGTTATTAATATTATTATGTTTTTCTGATTATCATTGATAATGTATATGGTTTTTCTATTTTTGATCACTATTTCAAAAAATGACCGTAAATTCTATAAGTGTTTTATTTACCTATAAGCTAAGTTTTCTTTATTTTTATTCACAATTTCTTTTATTTTGCAATAAAATGTGAACTATTACCATATCAACGATAAAAAAAAATACACCTAAGAGCATCTATAATCTGGTTGCCAACAACCTGACACAAGATTAGTAGACCTCAAGCAACAACTAATTACAAATTCTCTCAATTAACTCTATACATTTACTCCTAAATCGTGCATTCTGAATATTTAGTACTCTCCCCCTGATGATATTTTTTATCTGTTGGATGATAAACCTACTATTCGCTTTTGCCTTCATGAAGATCACTTGGTTTCGAGTCAGCCATGTGTAGTAGATTACTGCTTCATACGAAGCAACAACCACTTCTTTTCTCCCTCTGTTCCAATGCTTATGCTTGAACAACTGGAGCATATCCTTGACCCCTTTAAGTGGTAAGCTTATCCCCAACCATTGTTGCACCTTCATCCATATCTCTTTACTCTATGGACATTGACAAAATAAATGTTCATCATCTTCTAGTGATGTACTATTACATAGATTGCAATCAGTATCTCTTGTCCCAAAACCCATCTTTTGTATTCTGTCTTTTGTCAGTAGTCTACCCAAAACAGCAAGCCAATTGAAAAGTCGATGTTTAGGTACTGTGATTCTATTCCATATCAGAGTAGCTATCTTTAATTTTGGTACACTGCCTATTAGCCTTTCATACCCCAAAGACACGGAATACTCATCATTACTTGTCAAATAATACTAATCATTGTTATACCATGCTCTCATCTTCAACTTCATTTATGCCAAGTTTTCCAGTACCAGCTGCAGTCACCAAGTGGTTTACTTGTCCAAAAATCACAATCATCTTTCATATATAATTCATTCACCCATTTTGCCCACAAAATGTCTTTTTTCTCCATTAGTAACCAGATATGTTTCCCAAATATGTTTCCCAACTGATGCCATATTCCAGTGTTTGCAGCTTTGTATACTTAATCCTCCTTGTTGTTTAGGCCTACAAATATTTTCCCAAGCTACTAAAGAAGGTTTCTTCTTTCCTTCAGTGCCTCCCCACAAATACTCCTTACATTTCCCATCTATCTCTTTAACTACACTTTGAGGCAAAATAAATACTGTCCCTCAAAAATTATGAATGGAAAATAGGATAGATGTAATAACCTGCAACTTCCCTGCATATGATAAATGCCTATTTGATATTGATCTAATTCTTTCAATGATCTTTTGGCATAACTGATTGAACTCTATTTTGGACCATTTCCTTGGGGACAATGGAAGTTCTAGATATCTGATAGGAAACTCTACTTCAACATAGCCACTCATTTCTAACAGTCTTTCTTTGACAGCATCATACACCCCAGCTATAAAAATACTAGACTTTTCTGTATTGGCTACCAGACCTGTTACTTTGGAGAAGTGATTTAGAGCTTCTACAATCCTTTGTACTGAATCCTCATGCCCTTTACTAAATATCATCAAATGATTAGCAAATATGAGGTGATTAAGAGCCTATTTTTTACACATTGGATGAAATCTAAAGTCTGGAAGTTGTCCCATTTTTTCCAAAACTCTTGTTAAGTACTCCATTACAAGTACAAAGAGTAAAGGTGATATTGGGTCCCCCTGTCTCAAGCCCCTTTTCCCTTCAAAGTAGCCATAATTGTTTCCATTAACTCTGACTAAAAACTTTGCTGATGTGATGATACACACCATAATCAGGTGGCATAATTTTTGTGGAAAACCATAACCATGTAACATTTCCTCTATGAACTCCCAACTCACCATGTCATAGGCTTTCCTTAAGTCTATTTTCATCATACCGCTTGGTGTGATTTTCCGCTAGTAGTGTCTCAATAGATCATGACATACAAGGACATTGTGTACTAGATACCTCCCTTTTACAAACGCTGCTTGAGTTTGGTTTACCAAATAAGGTAACACCTTTTTTAGTCTACTACATATATAACAGCTTGGAAATCACTTTTTATATCACATTACAACAGGAAATTGGTCTATATTGAATAGCTAGCTTAGGTATTTTGACTATGGGAATCAAGCTAATAACAGTTGCATTAACCTGTCCAAACAACTTCTCCGTTTTTATGAATTCCATTACAACATTTATAACATCCTCCCTTGCTATATCCTAGGCATCTCTAAAGAAACCACTACTACAACCGTCAGGTTCTGCACTTTTTGTTACTTTGATGCTAAATATTGCCTCCTTCACCTATTTCCTAGTAAACGGCTCTAGTAGTTACACCAGATAATTGATTTTCATTCTTTAAGAACACCTCTTCAGCCTTTTGTCTTTGTCCAGACTCCTTTTCCCCTAATAGTTGAGAGAAATACCTGACAAATATAGCAGCAATCTGTTCAGGTTGAGCTTGCAACTGAGTAATCGTTTGTTGAAGCTTTTTCTGTTTGAGAATTCTTGAAAGTCACACACTTCTGAGAAAGTAACTTTTGCCCCACCAAGTCTATCTATAGGAGTTAGCAATTTTATCACTGTTTGTTTTCATGTATTTTTCTAAGAATTTTTAGTTAGTTGTTTTGATCATTGCTTGTTAATTATTGTGCATATTTTTATCTTATCTTTGTTAATTTCATATGATTTGATATTTACATTATTTGTTAAAATTGGTCAACGAAGAAGTTACCGTTGATTTTCAAGGCCTCCCATGCTAATAAGACGGATTTTTATTTTTAAGTTATTATTTGAGTTGTTCATTTTTATTCATATTTATTTAGTACTAACACATTTACTAAGTGTCTTTACAGGTACACGGAGTTGCTTCCCATTGAAGCTATTCGAGCAGAGTTTGAATTATAATTTTTATTTATTATTTTGCATATATCGATGTTAGACAAACTTTAGGTTGTCTTATATTATTATTTTATTTTATTACTTGTGTATATTGCATGTTTATTATACTTGTATATTTATTTTTATCTCCTCAATTTGAAAAAAAATGAATTCAGACGGGACCCACAATTGTGTAGTTCGAAAGATGTCTAACACCTTCCCTTCGGAATAACTTGAACCCCTTACCCAAAATCTATTGGTTTCGTAGACATTTTTCTTAATTGGTTTCCTAGTTTTTCCTAAAATTAGGTGGTGACTCCTTTTTAAAAAAAATTCTTGAAATTCTTTTTAAATTAAATTAATTGATTATTTTTTGAGTTACCACGATATTTCACCTTATTTGAATAAAGTAGGGATGTAAACAGTATGGAGTCACAAAAGATAGACTCGCACCTGGATCAAGCAATGCATATACATCAAAATTAAAGACTTTGATCATACCAATGACAACATTAGGTGAATTATCTTGCTCTTGAAAATTGGTAATGGCATACAGACAATTTTCTCCTCCGCATGTCCCTAAAGTATCTCCTCTAGATGCAACTCTGTCTGGCGGAGCCACTGAAGAAGATTGGGCTCTATTGCCCCCATTACCACTACCCTACCTGTTCTTAGGGCACTCTCTCATGAAGTGACCGTTCTGACCACACTTGAAGCAACCACTGGATCTATCACGACACATTCATGGGTGGTTCCTACCAAACTTAGCACATGCAGGAGTCCAATTACCTCCTTGTGCCACACTACCTTGAGATTGTGTAGGTCTAGCTCTAAAGTTCTAAGAATTTTATTCTTAAACTCACCTTTGTTCCTTGGTGCAGGTGCACTAGAAAATGATGGAGCAGGTCGACTTGGCTTTGGTTGAAAAGATGACCGATTCACATTGCGATTCTGCTGCCCGGACTCATTTCCTGTTGTCTTAGCCTTCTTGTTCCGGAACTCTTCCCTATCTCTTATCTTCTCTTCCTCAACCTGTTGTACATGGATCATAAGCCTTGATATGTCCATATCCCCTATCAGCATAGCTGCCTTGCCCTCTTTACTTGACAAGCGAGACAACCCATATACAAATACACTCATCCTGCTCCTCATATGAGTAACCATCTTCGGAGAATAGCAAGACAGTTGAGTGAACTTGAGGTTGTACTCATGCACACACATGGATTCCTTCTTAAGAGTGAGGAATTCCCTTACCTTCAACTCCCTCAGCTCACGGGGAAAGAAATTCCCCAAGAAGGCCTCTTCGAACACAATGCAACTCACAATTGGTGCACCCTCAACTCTACTCTTATTCCATTGGTTGTACCAGACTCTAGCAACAGCCTTCAATTGGTATGCAGCTAGTTCCACACACCCAGCATCTGCAACATGCATCACCTTAAACACTTTCTGCATCTCTTCCACAAAGTTTTCCGAATCCTAAGTGACACTTGAATCGGTGAAATCTCGAGGATTCATCCTTAAGAAATCTAGGATCCTGGATGCATCAGCCCCATCCTATTGATTCCCTCTTTGTTGCCGGCTTGGTTGGTCACAACTTGACTCAACATCCAGATAAAATCCCAAAACTCAGCACTAGTGACCTCTCCTTAGGGTTGCACTTCTGGTGCATTGGAAACCCCTTGATCCTAGGGATCAACATTCCTCCAAGCAGGATGACCTCGAACAGCTCTTCGTGGAGGCATGATCTGAAAGATACACACAAGCATGAATTAGAAAGAAACTTTATAGAGTTGAACTCTATCACCTGAAAAGAGTATGAAAGAAGTGAGATATTTCCTAAATGATATAGCCTCCTAATTATAGATATGGTACGGTTCACATCGATAACTAAGACTCTACTTACATGGTTTCATAGAAACCCTAGAACTCTTGAAATTTGTGCTCTGATACCATGTTTGTCACTCCCCGAGCCTACACCCTAGACGTGAACGACACTCGAGAACCATTGATGGCCCCAAGAGAAGCCTGGGCCTGGCTAAATACTCAATGGAAGACTTACTCAATACAAGATGAACTCAAATGTAAAGCTTTAATTCAAAAGTCTCAAATAATAAACTCAGAATATAATAGAATATTCAACTAGCCAGAAATACGCAACTCAAGTCTTTAAAACATAGAACAAAAGAAAATGAAACAGACTTCTCAATCTCTACTGGATATATATGAAGCATCTAAATAACAAAGATGGAAGTCGGGACAAGACCCACAACATCATAATAAAATTGAAAAGTAATTGAATCCTCTGGAAGAAAGGAGGATCACCAAAACTAACTCGAACTGCAATTGGTAACAACGAAGCACTTGTAGATGACCTTGTTTACCTGTAACTACATCATGAAAAGATGCAAGACAAATGGTATCAGTACATTGAAAATATGATCATGTAAGGGGAACACTGAGCATAGCATAAAAGCTTGAACTTAGAAATAATGAAACATACTCACCTCATCTCCACTCAACTCAACCTCACCTCAACCTCACCTCATGGATACTCAACTCAATATAGTATAAAAACAACTATAAAGATGCAGTTTATATAAAGCTTTTAAAATAGTAGATAACAACACAATGTATTTAAAAATACAATAATAACTCTTATTTGGTAGATTCTCTAACCGACAACCATCACTATGAGCTATGTGATGATACAACATCTCGCCCACACTGCTAGAACCGTCCTATACCTTGCCGGGGTATAAGAAATCCTCAACTAAGTGGATCCACTAATCTATGCTTAAAAAGCAATAAGGAATAATCTAAAAAGTATGACCTTTTCTACCCACGTTGGCTACATGGTTTATGAGGACTTTGAGTTGTTTGAACTCGTCCTCATATTGATGCTCAATACTACTCCCAATAATATAACTCAGCTCATATGTTTAAAAACATTTCATCATCCTCAAACTTGAGATTATTTCTCAAAAGATTTCTCTTAAAAGATATAGTACTCAAAATTCTTCATGAACTCATTTGGAAATCGATGTTTCCTCTCATATTAAATGGAAAAAACATTTACTCTTGGGAATACTTAGTCCCCATATATTCATTTTGAAAAATGAAAATCAACTCTCCTCATCCTCATACTCAAGTACTCAAGTCTTAAAACAAGTTTTAAATGTTTGCAAAAGACTTTTCAAATGACTCAAAAGAACTTCCTCAAACTCTACTCTTCACATGATCTTTAATTTGAATTATAAATTCAAGAGTTATGATTTGGATATGCAGATTTCTCAATGACTAGATGTAGTTTGATTAGTTATAATTAGTAAGAGAGAAGGGATACATTTTAAAAGGACTTAGACGGAGGAAACAACATAAAATGAGTGTGGGTAGGCGACCCTAGCGCACTGCTGGTGTGGGGACCCTCCTGGTGCATCACTGGCGCGTCGCGCCACCCCTCCCCCAGGACGATTCGACGAATTTTTCTTCTCATTTTTTTACCCTAACTCGCCTAAAATCGATTGATTTCTTAAATTTTCCTTAAATTCAATTACCCAATAAAAGTACATGAGAATATACTCATTTTTCCTCAAGAAAAATTCTCACAAATCGAAATCCTCACCTGAAGAATTCATCAACTCAATAAACAAAGCATGAAGAACAAAACCTCAAGAACACCCATCAAGAATTCAAATCATTCAACCTCAAGAAAAAAATCCAGATGAAATTTACACGATTGGCGTGTGGGTGAACGAACCCAACACTATGAAAACTTACCTACCTTAATTTGGCGAAACAATTCCTCGATTGGCAAGAAATTTTGGTGAACGCTTGAACTCCTCCTTGATTCCTCCTCTTGAACTTCTCTCTAAAACCCTAACCATATTTTAGAATTGTTTTAGACCTCGAAAATATTACTAAATACGTTTAAAGTTGATGGGCTAAGGAAAGACCAAAATACCCCTCATTAATTTGGGTAAATTTCCTTAACTGGATAGGCTGACTTCAAACGGGCATATATCCCTCATTCGAACTCGAAATTTAGAAAACTCGGTGGCATTTGAAAGAGGATTCAAAAATCTTTCATTTGATATCTTGTGGGCCACCTAACTCGTCTTGTAATGAAAGTTATGGTCATTTAAGTTAAACCAAAACTCACAACTTAAGCATAACTTGCAAAATTCTCAATTTGGCTCGTTTCAATTTAGTTCTTTCTAAATTTGGCTCTTTCTAAGGGAGAGGTGTTACACCAAATTTCTGCAACAAAATAAATACTTGACTCCAATTGTAGCATAATTTCACTTAATTACTTAATAATAATATTTTATCCTTGATACTTTTGATCATTGAGTTACCTATAAGTCAAAATAATAATAAAGTAATAAATTATTAACTAACTACTATTAAGCATTAGTGAATAATAATATCTAATAAGTAATAACTAAAAAGTAATATGGTAATAATAAGCTTGCTAGCATTTTAAGATCAGAAATAATAAATTAATAACTAATAATAAGAAGTTATATAAGTAATATTACAATAATAATAATAATCTTATTATCACTTTAAGAAAATAATAAATTAATACCTAATAAAAATAGGTAATCAATTAACTAATAAGTGATATTGTAGAGATATATATTTCTAATACGATAGAAGTTTAAAACAACGTTGAGCTTGATAAAATAAGTAATTATACAATTTTGTTGAACTTGCTCCCTTAACATGTTGTATAACACTAGAATTCGACCACAGTTACTAATTAATTTGTTTTATACTCAATTTTTTCATTAAATGAATTAGTTGCATGTTTAAGTCAATTTTGCACGTTTCTCATAAATTGTAAAATCTAACTCAAAATGAATTGAGATGATATAATTTTCTCTTTTGAAATTAAACAATAATTATGACTTGGTTTCAAATATCATGTGAACAAAATGTCCTTGATAAA
The DNA here is from genome assembly GCA_029582725.1 of Solanum chiquidenum. Lineage (NCBI taxonomy): Eukaryota > Viridiplantae > Streptophyta > Magnoliopsida > Solanales > Solanaceae > Solanum > Solanum chiquidenum. Next base: position 2,223 of record JAJOOS010003295.1, on the reverse strand, counting down.
GAGAGTATCAAAAAAGGTAGATCATTGTAAAAAACAAACAAACATTTACACTGACAAACTTTTGAAGAACGAATAATACAAATATGAAAAACACAAGTAAAATGTGAAATAATAAATATGATAAATACAAAATTACATGATACATATTTTTAGGCACAATTATAGCATAGCAAAAGAAACAAATTTATGAGGTCATTGATATAGTGGGCTGAAGATATATATTATTTTGCAATAACAATAGAACAAAACTTATGTAGGTCAATACCAATGAAAACATCAGGTGAATTCTCTTCCTCTCGGTAATAGGTGATAGCATACAGACGGTTTGCTCCTCTGCATGTTCATAAAGTAGCTCCTCTAGGTGTAGCTCTGTCTGGCGGAGCCACTGAAGAAGATTGGGCTCTATTGCCCCCATTACCACTACCCTACCTGTTGTTAGGACACTCTCTCATGAAGTGACCATTTTGACCACACTTGAAGCAACCAGTGGATCCATAACAACACGTTCATGGGAGGTTCCTAACTAACTTAGCACATGTAGGAGTCCACTCCTTGTGCCACACTACCTCATATCGAGGATTCATACTTAAAAAATTAGCGTTCCTTGGTGCATCATCCACATCCTGTCGATTCCCTCTTTGTTGCCAGCTTTGTTGGTCACAACTAGACTCAACATCCAGATAGCATCCCAGAACTCAGGAATAGTGAACTCTCCTTAGGGTTGCACTTTTGGTGCATTGGGAACCCCTTGATCCTAGGGATCAACAATCCTCCTAAAAGGACAACCTCGAGCAGTTCTTCGTGGAGGCATGATCTGAAAGATACACGCAAAGCATTAATTAGAAAGAAACTTTGTAGAGTTGAACTCTATCGCACGAAAAGAGTATGAAAAAAGTGAGATATTTCCTAAATGATGTAGCCTCCTAATTATAGATGTGGTGCGGTTCACAGCAATAACTAAGACTCTACATACACGACTTTATAGACACCCTTGAACTCTTGAACTTTGTGCTCTGATACCAAGTTTGTCACTCCCCGCGCCTACACCCTAGACGTGACTGACACTCGAGAACCATTGTTGGCCCCAAGAGAAGCCTGGGACTGGCTCAATACTCAGTGGAAGATGAACTCAAATGCAAAGCTTTAATTCAAAAGTCTCAAATAATAAACTCAGAATATAATAAAATATTCAATTAGCAAGAAATACGCAACTTAAGTCTTTAAAACATAGAACAAAAGAAAATGAAACAGACTTCTCGAACTCTACTGTCTATCTATGAAGCATCTAAATAACAAATATGGAAGTCGGGACAAGACCCACGACATCCTAATAAAACTGAAAAGTAATTAAATTCCTCTGGAAGCAACGAGGCTGACAAAAACTAACTCGAACTGCAAGTGGTATCAACAAAGCGCCTGTAGATGACCCTAGTTACATGTATCTGCATCATGAAATGATGCAAGACAAATGGCATCAGTACATTCAAAGCACGATCATGTAAGGTGAACACTGAGCATAACATAAAAGCTTGAACTTGGAAAGAATAATACATACTCACCTCATCTCCACTCAACCCCAACTCATGAATACTCAACTCAATAAAGTATAAAAACAACAACAAAGATGCAGTTTATATAAAACTTTTTAAAAAGTAAATAACAACTCAATGTATTTAAAAATACAATAATAACTCTTACTTGGTAGATTCTTTAACCGACAACCATCTCTATGAGTTATGTGATGATACAACGTCTCGCCCACGCTGCCAGAACTGTCATATACCTTATCGGGGTATAAGAAATCCTCAACTAAGTGGATCCACTAAGCTATGCTTAAAAAGAAATAAGGAATCATCTAAAAAGTATGACCTTTTTTACCCACGTTGGCTACATGGTTTATGAGGACTTTGAGTTGTTTGAACTCGTCCTCATATCGGTGCTCAATACTACTCCCAATAATATAAATCAGCTCATATTTTTAAAAACATTTCATCATCCTCAAACTTTGAGATTATTACTCAAAATATTTCTCTTAAAAGATATAGTACTCAAAACTCCTCGTGAACTCATTTGGAAGTCGACGTTTTCTCTTATTTTAAGTTTAAAAAACATGTACACTTGGGAGTACTTAGTCCTCATATATTCATTTTGAAAAATGAAGCTCAACTCTCCTCATCCTTATACTCAAGTACTCAAGTCTTAAAACAAGTTTTAAAAGTTTGT